>NMUG010011538.1:0-10604 GCA_002855965.1 Monotropa hypopitys
AAGTGTGAATATGATATGCATGCTTATGTATGAAATTCTTATGCAAAATATAAGAAATATGTAACATGTGAATGAAAATGAATATGCAAGTAAGCATGAAAATGAAACTAATAATGCGAACTAATAAAGAAAATGAAAATGAGAACTATATCTTATAAAAAATAAAAAATGCAAATGTTTATGACTACTATGTAGAATGAAAATGCAAATGAAAAATGAAATGTAAATGAAAACTAAGAATAAGAACAAGAAAACAAAAACTAGAATAAAGCATAGAATTAATTCCTCTTGTTAAATCAAAGGATATTCTTCAATATGATTCAAGTGTTGTAAATTAAGACTTGATCCCATTATTTTTTGTTAAGTGTGCACACCCTTCCATTTTATGCCTTGATTCCAACCTCTCAAGTTGGTCACTCACAAAGGAGTCACTTATTTTTTTACTTTAGGGTGTAGGTTTGGAAACCAACCTCAGAATCTCAAAGAAGGGATATTTTCGCAGCATTTATCTAATGATATCATATATGAACAAATAAGTTGCTAATCAACGATAAGTAGTAACAAATGTACATTTCATAAAAGAACCATCCATATACATAAACGCCGGATATATCAAAATCAAAAAGGACTTTAAAGCTTATAATGACAAAAAGGTAGGTAATATAACAAAAAGGATGATGGATATCATGAAAGCTCGTACATCTACCCAACCATCATTCTATCACTACACATCATGATGACTCCACAAAATGACAATGTAATACAACAAAAACACACCCTATCAACTAGTCATCCCTATGATCCTCGGAAACCTCATGATCACTCTCAGACTCCTCGGGAATGATAGGTGTTGTGGTATCAGATCTCCTCATCTCAGCCATCATCTGTCTCTCCCACTCCATCTGTCTAACCACCTCAGTATGGAATCTCTGTGACCACTCACTATCCCATGACAAATGGCTCGCAGTCTCTAAATCCCATCTAATCATCAACTCCCGCTCCCATGTAAGTCTATGTGCGTGGTTCTCATCCATTCTCTTTAAAATCTGCTGAAGTAAGTCTGTAGACGGTCCAACTATATAAGTAGTAGAAGTAGGTACTCTGTGAGGACGTGTGGAAGGTCTAATGGATGGAGGAACAATGGTAGGAGTAGAAATGAAAGTAGTAGCCAGGGTACTCAATGAAGGTATATCCGCAGTAGGTACATCAAAAACAAGTACATCAGGGACATGTATATCAGGCTGAGCTAGTCCAGGATCTACAGCAATAGGTGATGCAGGATGTCTAGGTCTATCAGCATGCTGTGAATCACTCCTCTTGACCATTTGATATGAAATCGATCCAAGAGGAGGAGGTGTCCAAACATCCCCCACAGTCAACTCTACTCTAGCATCAATACAGAACGAAGAAATCATGGCTCCAAAAGGTAAGCTAGAAGTAGTACCACACTGTGCCGGGAAATGGGCTATAAATTGCCATATCAAATAGCTAGCGTCAATGCACTGTCCCTGATAAATCTCATAAACCAACTGAACAATCTTTTGCCTGGGAGTCTTATCTGCTCCCCTTGGACAAATATCATAATGCACAATCTTGTTGAGGAGCGAGTACTGGCTCCTCAACATCCCCTGAGTAAAATGGGCCTTAGCCCTGTAATTAGCAACAGTATCGCAAACCAACTCTGCCAACTCTACTCCTTTCGGTGACTGGTATCCCTCCCGGGAAAATGTAATATCAGCAGGGGTAGGTCGGTCGCAACCAAAGTAAGTAGCAACAAAATCAGGTGATACAATCAACTCCTTCCCTCGCACCACTGCTCGCACAATATCAACCTGACTGTCCTGCTTTGATGATGTATACAACTCTCTAACGAGTGGGCCAATGTATCCTCTGATATCCTCAAACCAATGTGTTACCCTAATAGCATGTAACCTCCTGTAAACCATCAACACAACCGAATTCTCCTCTCTGAATCTCAAGGGAGCAGAAGTAGTAAGCTCGTCAACCTGTCTCTCATAGTGAATAGTCCGTGAAGCACAAATTCTCTCCAAGTCTTCCCTTTTGTTTCTTTTCTTTGTACCTAATAACTGCCCCTGATCGGCTAAAGGTGGAGGAGGTGGTGGAGGTGTATGCATCTCAGGAGGAAACTCGGTTGCAAGAGGTGTAGGCTCGGGTGTCTACACTATATTCATTTGTTCTTCCATACTAGCCAAATACGCAGCTAAACTTGTTTCTTCTCTCTTTGATTTTTCTTTTTGTTGTAAGTTTTCATTCAACACATCAAACAATCCAGAACTCAGCAGAAAAAATTTCAGAACAGTAAATCAAGATATCGGTATCTTGGAATTCCCAAGATATCGGTATCTTTGTCTGCGGATTCTCAACAACAACACAACAATATCTTCTGTGGTTTCTTATGCAATAACTTTGAACCAACAATCCAATCAACAACCAGGAGTTCAATACCCTACTGAATATCAAAATTCGATCAAAAATATTCCAATTTGTTACTTCGGTTTCCCCTTTTCATTTCAGAATCAATAAAAATTAAACCCTAGGAATTCTGGGTGATTGGCGTGTAGAACCGCGATGGTAGACGAGAAAGAAGCAGGTGGGTATAATCGATATAGGTAGATGAGAGTGTAGGTAGAGCAGGAATTGATCGAGAGAGGAGAGGGAAAGGTGAGGGAGATGAGTACGGACTTACGGGCTTTGAAGATATTGCAAGGGGTGTTTCCTTCCAAATCGATATCTGAATGCAATTGTTTTTGAATTTGTTTTAAATCCCAGCATCTCCAGTCTATTTATACTTAAGATGTCTTTTTACTCAGACACCGATATCTTTGTCTTTTGAAGATACCAGTATCTTGGCCTTCTGCTCAAAATCCAATTTCTCCACCTTTTGCTTCCAAATCCACTCCAATCACTCCCAACATCATTCAAATAAAGTTCGACCTTTTCCGAGAGTAGAAATGACTTATGTATCCTAAGATTACAAGGAATGACTCTCTCCCCAAGAATGTGGTTACCCTAGTGATTGGCACCTAAAAGTGCCAATATCTGGGACTAAAATCTTCACTTTACTATGCCTTCTCTGACTACAATCCAAGGAATAGTGCAATTTCGTTGAAACATTTAATTTGGATTGATAATTAAATATTGGGACTTTTAACCTGGTTTTGGCAAAAATTACTGTGCATGTTTGAGATACTTTGTAGGAAGCTGAAAGAGTGAGCTGGACAAAGAAGACAAGGGGTGAACTCCCGGAAGTTCAATTCCATTCCCGGTAGAACCTGAAGGAAGAAGGAAAAGGAAGCCTGGACTCCCGGTAGAAGATACCAATGACCGGAGATAGGAAGAATAGAATGCATTCCTGAGAGTACTAAAGTTCGAACTCCCGATAGTCTAGTCTCCTATGACCGGGAGAGCATGAAGGGAAGAGTAGAAGTTCTGAAGAGAGTGTCAAGTCCCGGTAGTCCAGTCTCCAATAACCGAAAATACAAAAGAAGATTGAAGTTGCAGGAGCTGCAGAGGATACCGATTTTCACAGGACCGGTAGAACGGATCTGAATTACCGGTGATAGGGATCACCACATGTCCAGCAGACTAAGAACCAGAATTGGAGTTTTCAGAAAGTAAAGGGTGTATCCGCTGTGATTTTGGTGTAATCCCTAGGATTGATATTTAAGGAAAAAGGAATCAGTTAGAAGGAAGTTTGGAAAAAGTAGCTTTTAGAATAGAATACTCTCTCTCTCTCTCTCTCTCTCTCTCTCTCTAGTTTGGATAGGAGTAGATAGAAGAAGAAGGAATTGAGTGAATTTTGGATTTCAATTTAGTTTTTCCTCTAGTAATTTCCATTTACAAGTATCAGATAGTTCTCATTTGATTTTCATTTTTCAGTTGTGCATTGAATTTATCTAGCCAATTTATTGTTACATTCAATTATGGATTCAGTTGTTCTTATTGGTTCTTCAGTAGAATTTAGATCAATGAGGGGCTAAACTCCCTTAGAATCTAATTCAAGGATCTGAAGTGGTCGAATTATGCTCACACTCTTTCTCAGGCATGAATTATGAAATCATGGAGTTATGAATAATTCTGGGAAATTTCTTATCGTGGTTGGGATGGTTTGGAGTTTGATGTTTTGTCAATCAGAAGATTGGCACATAGCATGCTTATAAGGAACCAGCTTAGTAACGATTTGTAATTTTTTTCTCAAGTTATTTTATCAGTTCTCCTTTCGATTAGAGAGTGAGTGTGAGGTAATTCAATCATCTAGGATCTGAGAATTAGATCCTTCTTTTGTTATCAATTTTAATTTCAAATACTTTTAATCGGATTGAAATTTAGTCCAGAATTCTGGAGACCCAATTCCCATTACACCACCTTCTTCACTAGAATTCACAACCAAAGCACTTGATAAGGAAGAATTAAATCCCCCAAGTCCCTGTGGAAATGACCTAGTTACTCACCAGTCTTATTATGCTTGATTGACAATCTTTTGGAAGTTGAATTACTTGCGCTTGGGTAATTTTTTCCCACTGTTCTTATTTTATCAATTTTAGTATTCACTTGAACATCATCATCTAGTTAGAACAACTAAGCATTTTTGGCGCCGTTGCCGGAGACTTGGCGTTAAATTTTACTCTTTCTTTATTTAGTGCATCCATTTAGATCTAAAAATTATAAATAAAAAAATTCCAAAAACATTCAAAAAAATACAGAAAAACAGAAAAACAGAGCATGAATTTGTAGGAAAACTACCGGGAGTCCAATTATCATTGCTAACAGACTTTTCTGCAGAGGAACAAGGTTGGATCCCGTGGTTCATAGTACCGGGAGAACGGACCTGAACTACCGGGAGAACAAGCCTGCAAGGGGAATCTGAAGGACAGGAAAAAGGACCGCAACTTGGATTACCGGGAGTCCGAAGAGCAATTACCGGGAGTCCAAGGTCAACTAAAATTCGCAAAAAAATTAAGCTGTGCATTCCCGGTAGAGCCAATGCTAACTACCAGGAGTTCGCAATCTTGAAAAAAAATTTCTCTGCTGTAGTTCTTCTTTGCTGAATTGTGTTGTGCTTCGAGGTAAACTTTCTCTGACTCTTGCAATTCAATTTGGGTAGTCAACTCTGGTCTTATTTCTGCTGTAGGAGTAGGAGTAGGAGTAGGAGTAGGATAAAAGTAAATTGTTGTGACTTCTGGAGTGGGGAGAGAGGAAATTTAATTTCAAATGTGGACAAGAGCCCCAGGCGAAAGACTCGTAAAAAGAAATTCTGATCCCATAATCTTTAATCCCCATCCTCATCCACAATTTGAAGAACAACAAGCGGAATTCCATATTAACAATCACATGGAGTTCCCAAATCACAACCAAATGCCTCCCAACCGCCTAAATTTCCAGTTGAATCAAAATGGGAGGGCTGGAATTAACCAACAACAACAACAAAGAGTTGAACAACATCAAGTTGAGGAAGAAATTCGGAGTAAACATGATAAAATGCAAGTGAGAACCATGAGGGATTATCTTAGTCCTTCATGGTCCTCTACACCTTCATGCATTATACTCCCCGTGGCTGCGAGAGAATTCATTGTTCGACCAGGATTGTTACCACATCTTCCGCACTTTCATGGCATGGAGAATGAAAATCCCTATCTCCATGTAAAAGAATTTGAGGAAATTGTGCGTACGATGTTGGAACACAACCAAAGAGAGGATTTTGCTTACATCAAACTTTTCCCGTTCTCCTTGAAGGATAAAGCAAAGACTTGGCTCAACTCTTTGAGACCAAGGTCTATCACAAGTTGGGGGGATCTCCTCAAAGAGTTTTTCAAGAAATTCTTTCCCGCCCATAGAACGATTTCTTTAAAAAAGCATATTCAAAATTTTTCTGAAAAACCTAATGAATCGTTCTATCAGTGCTGTGAAAGATTTAAAGAATTGTTGAGCTCGATTCCCCATCATGGCTACGAGCCATGGCAGCTTGTGAGCTTTTTCTATGAGGGCATATCTCCAAAAACGAGGCAATTCATTGAGATGATGTGCAATGGGGACTTTTTGAGTAAAGATCTGGATGAAGCTTTCGAATACTTCGAACATATTTCAGAGAATGCCCAATCTTGGGACACCTCCGACCCGAATGATCGAACAAGGAATAATCAGCCCACGGGAGGAGGGAAATACCAGTTGTCAACCAATGAGGACCTCCAAGCGAGGATCGCTCAATTGACTCGGAAAATTGAGAAGTTAGAAGTGAGGAAGGTGCACGAGGTGACCACCCAACCTAAGGTGGAATCCTCTTGCACGATTTGTGAAAATCAAGAGCATAGCACCCATGATTGCCCCACAATTCCCGCATTCCGGGATATGCTTCATGAGCAACATGCGGTGAATGCAATTGGGCAACACACACCAACACAACAAAGAAAAGCGTATAATTCCCCCTATTCGGAGACTTACAATCCCGAATGGAGGAATCATCCGAATTTTAGTTGGAAGGGTGAAGCCCATGGGAATCAACAGCATCCATCATCATCACAAAATCAACATTAGCCGCAAGGGCCGTACATGTCGAATCCTTCTTACCCACCCCAAAATTTCCAAGGACAAGTTCCTCACCAATCATCGGGGTATGGGAATCAAAATCATCACGGCAATGTATCGCAGTCCAACTACATTCCACCAAACAAAAGAACTTTTGAGGAGCAAATGTCTCTCTTTATGAAAAATACCAATCAGTTTATGCAATGCACAAGGCAAGACATGGGTGAGTTGAAAGCCCAAATCACGAAAATGAACACTGCCATTGGTATTTTGCAGCAAGAGAATGGCAAGTTCCCATCTCAGCCCCAACACAACGTAAAGGGGCAGAATTCTGCTGAAAGTACTCCACTTGATGAGAATAGTGTTGGTGAGTTGAAAGATGTCACCATACTTTGGAGTGGAAAAGTTGTGGACAATAGAGTGGGAGACTTGAAATAGAGTGGAGAGAGAGCAAAATTCACTAAGGAGGAGAAGGGTAAGGTAGTTGTGGTGGAGAAAAGTGTTGAAGAGGGAACCAAACTTGAAAAAAAGAGCGGAAATTGTCCATTTCCTGCTCCTTTCCCTCAAAGGCTTAAGCCTAAACCAAACAACCAACCTAAAATTTTGGAACTCTTTAAACAAGTGAAAGTAAACATTCAGTTACTTGATGCAATCAAGCAAGTTCCTTCATATGCAAAATTTTTAAAGGACTTGTGCACGGTTAAACAGAAGATGAATGTTTCAAAAAGAGCATTTCTGACGGAGCAAGTAAGCTCCATCTTGAAAGCGGATACACCTCACAAATATAAGGACCCTGGTTGTCCTACAATCTCAATTGTCATAGGGGAGGTGAAACTCCAAAAAGCTTTACTTGATTTGGGAGCAAGTGTGAATCTACTTCCTTATTCAGTTTACAAACAACTCGGTTTGGGAGAATTGCAGCCCACTACCATCACCCTTCAACTTGCAGATCGAAGTGTAAAAGTACCAAGGGGGATGATAGTGGACGTGATTGTCCAAATTGAGAAGTTCTATTTTTCCGTGGATTTCATTGTTCTTGACACACAACCGGTGGCCAACACGGCTGCCCAAATCCCAGTCATTTTAGGAAGACCATTTTTTGCTACCGCCAATGCTCAAATCAATTGTCGAAATGGTCTTATGCATCTCACCTTTGGGAACATGACTGTAGAGCTAAACATTTTTAACGTGTGTCGATCACCGGGTGATGATGAAGAAGTGCATGAAATAGACATGATTGAGACTTTGGGTTGTTACGAGAGAAATCTTGTTAATGACCCACTTGAGTCTTGCTTGGTGAATGCCGGGGTTGAGGGACATGTACCTTCTCCCGAGGAGTTGGAGTGTATTGGCTACTTGGAAAAATTAGAGGAGATGGTAGGAGAGGATGAGCTGAAAAATGGAGAGGGGTTTGAGGAGTTGAAAAAATCTGCAAGGAGGATTGAAGAGCAGCCCGCTCTTGAGCTGAAGCAATTACCACCATCGTTGAAATATGCTTTTCTTGGACCTAATCAAACGTACCCGGTGATAATTTCTTCAAGTCTCAAGGTGGAGGAGGAAAGAAAGTTGATGGAGGTGTTGACCTTACATAAGAGTACTATTGGGTGGACGCTTGCGGACATTCATAGTATTGACCCTTCTTTATGCACACACCGAATTCAGTTGGAGGAAGATGTTAAGCCCTCACGGCAACCACAACGCCGTTTGAATCCTCACATGAAGGATGTCGTGAGGAGCGAGGTGCTAAAATTATTGGACGTGGAGATTATCTACCCTACTGCGGATAGCAAATAGGTAAGCCCCGTCCAAGTAGTTCCAAAAACATCTGGTGTGACTATGGTAACAAATGAGAGGAATGAGTTGATTCCCACCCGTGCGGTTACCGGGTGGAGAGTTTGCATTGATTACCGGAAACTCAACTCATCCACGAAAAAAGACCATTTCCCCTTGCCTTTCATTGACCAACTACTTGAGAGAGTTGTCGGTCATGCATACTATTGTTTATTGGATGGATATTCGGGGTATACCCAGATAGAGATTGCCCTTGAGAACCAGGAGAAGACTACTTTTACATGTCCATTTGGTACTTTTGCCTACCGGCGAATGCCATTTGGTTTATGCAATGCTCCTGGTACCTTTCAAAGATGTATGATGGGCATCTTTAGCGACATGGTTGAGAAGGTCGTCGAGATTTTTATGGACGACTTCTCAGTTTTTGGGAATACCTTCGATGATTGCTTGAGTCACCTCGAGCAAGTTCTAGTGAGATGTGAGAGTAAGAAGCTGATTCTTAATTGGGAGAAGTGCCATTTCATGGTTATTTCCAGAATTGTGTTAGGACACATTGTGTCAGAAAAGGGGATTGAGGATCTTATTTCTAGTCTACCAATCCCCAAATGTGTGAAGGATATCCGATCATTCCTCAGTCATGCGGGTTTTTATAGAAGATTTATCAAAAGTTTTAGTGCGATATCTAAACATTTGTGTAATCTTTTGGCTAAGGATGTTCCTTTCGTTTGGGATTCCCATTGCGAAGAAGCGGTCTCTACTCTCAAGAGTATGCTTACTTCCCCACCCATCATGCGATCCCCCGATTGACTCTTTCTTTTCTCCCATACACATTACAATTCTCATATCCTCATACTCGTCCTTCGATTGTCAACTGACGTTTTTGGACACCAAATCATTATATACCCTTCATCACCGCAATAGGATACACCACTTATTGATTTTGAGAACGCAATCCTTACCCCAAAGATTCACTGAACACATCTAGAACAATGATACATTACCCACTGATCGTTAGTCATTACCCAAAACGTTTATAACTCAACTCTCACCCACTTCACGCTACTACAACCCAATACGATCGATTTCAAAATTCCAAACTTGCTTATCTCAGAACCACTATGTCATTCCTCCAATTCCACAATTTTCCCTTAGGCCTTCAATTTACAATCACCAAGTATACCAAATTTCACTCTATACAAGGAACCAATCGAACTCCTCTTCTGGACATCAAACCATTCTAATTTCTATAACTCTCTCTCTCCTTGATTCACCAATTCCAGCATATTTGAATAACATCCCAATTCTTACCTCAAAATTCTCTATTCTCATTTTCTTTTGCCTCAAATATATAACCACTTCATCTAGCACAAGCCCAAATACTCTAAGCGAAACCGCCATTAGAACTTTTAACCAACATTCTCCAAGAAATCACCTTAGACCCAACTGATATTATCTCTGTTAAACATGTCGATCCCGACCTCAATTGTCATTTTACGAATAAAATATCTCACTCCCAATATAAAGTGATACTCTCACCTCTCTACTCCTCGATTCATTTCCCCAAATATCACCAATTCATTTTATAACCATTCTCAATCCAAAGATTCACTAGGCGTTATCACTCGCCCAAACTTTTCAAAACCAAACCTTAAAAATTTAAATTCAGACCAACCTGTCTTTCTGCCATTTTCCTACACCACTTAGTCCTCCATCTTAGAGTTCTTTACTGAAATCAAGCAATTCCCATCCTCTTAAATTAACTGGTTCCCTGCACCGTCCGATTATTGCACATTCTCCAT
The DNA here is from genome assembly GCA_002855965.1 of Monotropa hypopitys. Classification (NCBI taxonomy): domain Eukaryota; kingdom Viridiplantae; phylum Streptophyta; class Magnoliopsida; order Ericales; family Ericaceae; genus Monotropa; species Monotropa hypopitys. Next base: position 10,134 of record NMUG010011538.1, read on the forward strand.
TTCCCGTCACATACTTAGACAAGAAACATGGTGGAAACAAGTGTTAGATATAAAACGCACGCATTAGTCAACACACCTCAATGACTCAAAGTGTGACTCAACATCCTATGGTCCACTACTTAGCCACCCTAACCTTAGCATTTTGTTGTACATGCTTTTCCACTTAACTTTCCAAGACTTTCCATTAGAAGAGAACGTTGATCAGGCGTTCTTCCAATCGGATTTCAAGTCAAGTCTCATGGGTGCCAAAGACACACATATTAGTCACAAAATACTAATACCCAAACTCCCAACACTTACCTCAAACTCATACCTCAAGCACAATAGTCATCAATTCACGTGGTCCCCTAACTCGGACCTACCAACCTGGCTCTGATACCAAGTTGTAACATCCCAAACTCCAAAATACACAAAAATTAAAAAATTTATTAACTTCTTTGCTAAAAGAAAACCTCAATTAATATTTGCCAA
>NMUG010011539.1:0-10606 GCA_002855965.1 Monotropa hypopitys
GCATCTAGGGTTTGAGAGATAAACGAAACTTACCGAGTATACGCAAACCAAAACCGTCAATGTGTAGCCCTCAACATCCCCGTCGACATTAATGAAGGCCGGAAGCTCCAAATCTCGCCGGAAATGGGTGGATTTGAGGAGAGAAGTGAGAGGTAGAGAAGAGGGAGGTAGAGAGAGAGAGGGTTCTGCAAAAATGGGGTTTGGAATACCCTAAAATCGTCCAAACACAATATATATAGGACCCCACATGAAAAGACCATTTTGCCCTTAATGATATTTTGCAGAACACAGGTGCACCGGTGCAAGCCTGATCTGCACTGGTGCAAACCCCCATTGCACCGGTGCATCAACCGATGCAAACCTCACTGCCTCAATCCGGACCCTCTATGCACCGGTGCAACCCCCACCTGCACCAATGCAAACTAGAACAGAACCTACGGGAATTACTCTACACCGGTGCACCCAATACCTGCACCGGTGCAACTGCTTCAAAAGAAAGCAGTGCACTCTGGACAACACCTGCACCGGTGCAACTCCAACCTGCACCAGTGCAACTGCACCAAAATTGAATTAAAACTACTGAATGGTCCCCGAGACCATCCCGGACGCCCCGGACAAGTGCCAAACTAAAAGGAGAGGTCCAGCGGAAATCCCAATATGATTTCTAAATAGATTTAAGTCGCGCTAAAATTTGCGGAGTGTTACAAACTACCCTCCTTACAGAAATTTCACCCTCGAAATTTGCCGGAGAAAGGAGACAGAGGATTGACGCCACAATCCAAAACGAATCCAACGAAGAACCACGTTTCACCACACTTCCGCTGCGACCGAAGCTACTTCACAATAAGGAACCACGCACGAAACGATTTCCAAAAGATCAAACCACTCACCGACAAGAAATCGCCCACGACCTACGACTCATGGAATCAAACCAACTTCTCGACATAATTCGCAACCGATAAAAGATACACGAGGAATCGAGCTTAAGCACCCAAGGTCCAAAAATATACAACTCTAACGAGATTTGCACGCGAACACCACCACGTTTTCACCACGAGCACGCAAAGACCAATTGCCAAGGCCATCGAACCAAGATAACCGCACCGCAAAGATGTACCACCACGCCAAGAGTACGCCGTTCTTTCCGAACATGCCACGGATACGCCGATACGACGAGCCGCAATCCTAAGTTATTCGCAACCAACCCGAGTACCGTATGCATTTAAATGTTTATATACCCAACAAATACACATACATCCTGGTGCGGTGACAACATGACATTGGTGATCGTCCTGAGATGCCCCGGCCAGTAGCGTTTCTCGATTTGATACACACATGTCAAACATACATCACACAACCAAAGAAAAACTCCACACACACCACACCAATTATGCAAGTGTTAAGTCCAAACAACACGACTTAGCACAAACTCACACCAAGTCTAAAATCCAATATGCAATCGTACCCCTTTTCCCACGTTTCACTAATTTCGCAAACGAACACGAACACTTTGGTACGAAAGCAATAGATTGACGTTACAACAAGAAAGAAGTCAAAACTTCTTACCACGATTCAACGATGCCTAACAAGGAAATACCCCCATAACGAAACAAATTCTGAGACTTAAGTAAGGTGTCTCGCATGATACATAACTCAACTACAGAGTAAAGGGTAACAACGACAACAAGAACAACAACAACAAGTCCCAAATAGTGCCACAACAACCAAAGTAGGGACTTCTAAAAAAGGAGTCATGACTATAGAACAATCCAAGAAAACCTCGCAACAAATTCCACCTACATATTTTTTTTGCCACCACAAAAAAAAAATTAAGGTTTCAATGACAACTTCCAAAACTTCAAGTGAGAAAAATTTTAACCGATTCAATCCGGTACGATTGTCCAACATAAGTCAAATGACATCCAAGCGAAGGACCAAATCTCAACTAGAAAACTATCCATCAATCAACACAACTACAAATTTGAATAACTTCAATTGCAAACGAGGAGCTTGACAAAAAGAACTCCAAGAGATAACACAAGGAAATCCCAAGATTTAAACAAGGTACAACCCAAAATTAAAGTTCAACATAGTTTTCAATACAATCCCAAGGAAAACGATACATAATGAAGATCACAATTCAAGGTGAAATCTTAACAATACAACAAGAACATGGAATTTCACAAATCCAACACGGAAGCGAAACTCTACTGATGACAAACAAAGAACGCCGCCAATTTCTTCAACCTTGATTCTTCATTTGCTTGGGACAAGCTCTTGCCACATGACCAACTTCACCGCACACGAAACAAGACTTTGAAGGATGAACTGACACGGTACACTGCGAGCGGAAATGACCCGGTTGACGACATTTATGGCACACAATGTGGGAGACACAAGCAACTCCCGGCTTACGTGACAAGGAAGACGAGCTACCACTCTGATGATGGCACGATGGATCCGCTTGAACATGGCATCGCTTCTTACTAACATTCCTGGACGAATCTGAGCTCTGACAAACAACACGAGGAGGAGACTCAACTCTAGAAGTCATCTTCATTTGACTAAGGCACATCTCCACTTCCCTGGCACTCTCTAACAAAGAATCATAACTCTGAATATGTTGACCCACAACAAACGGCTGGATTGAGGAATGCAAACCTCTTTCGAATCTTCTACACTTATGACTTTCTGACTGGACCAACTCCAATGCAAAATGCGACAAGGAATGGAACTTAGAGGCATACTGAGTGATCGTCATGTCACCTTGCATCAACCGCTCAAACTGCAGACCCATTGCCTCACGACACGAAGCAGGAAAATACTGTGCATCGAACACAGCCTCAAACTAAACCCAAGACATACCTTTCGAAGAAGAGGAACCCGGTGCTCCATCACTTTGCGTTAAAGAATCCCACCATATGCTTGCTTCACCGACCAATTGAAAGGTCGCCAAGGACACTCGAACGGAATCTTCAGTAACTTCTAATGCATCCAGAACTTTGCGAATCTCAACAAGCCAATGATTCGCCTTCAATGGATCTCCGGAACCATCAAACTGAGGAGGGTTGAAGTGGAGAAAGTCTCTAACCATTTGCGAAGACCGATTTCTCTCGTTACCCAACGACAAACCCGATTCGCGGCCACATCCGACAATAGCTGCTGCCAATCTCTCGACTAACTGATCGAACTGAAACTGAACTCCATCTCCAAGAACAACTCCAGGAGTAGGAACGCCACGATGATTCCGATTTACCGCATGCCTAGGAGCCATTGAAACACTGGCACAAAGAACAATCAACATCACTACATGTGAATATTTGCATTCCGATGGAAAAGAATGAATACAACACATAAAACGTGTAGATTGTCCAAAGAGGCAAAGGATCCAATTGATTGCCAACATCAAATCACACGAGAATTTGGAAACACGGAGCCAAACCGCAAGAGGAATAGGAAGAACAATCCTCATTTTACCCGAAGATGCACAAACGGAAGCATTAACAAATCACACAACCACACGACGAAACCAAACTTATGCCTCAAAACGGAAAACCAACAAGCCTCAAAAACATCATTCTCCCCAAGTCACGATTTTTTTAACTACACATTCACAAAAGAGAGAGTCCCAAAACTCAACAGGACCCACAAAACCACATGACAACTAAGAATTTATGCCTCAAAACGAAAGATCCACGAAACTCAAGATCCAACATCACACCACAAGCTGCAATTTCTAGCCATAAGGAAATCCTCAAATCAACTAAACAACGGAAGCTACACTACAAATCTCAAGGAAGTTAGATACCCAAGTGTACAATCGCCAACACATCTCTAACTTCTCGGGGAGGAACAACGCTCATCTCCCAACATCCTAGGGATACTCAACAATCCAAGGGAGAGTCAAAACAACACAAGCGACTCTAAGGAAGTGAAACCAAGGCAAACGGTGCTCCAAGGCACACAAGAATAATCATATCAATCGTAATGAACCTAGGAACCCATGGAGACTAGGTGTCTCCCCACGGTCCGAAGGTATTCAAACCGAAAGCTCTGATACCAACTGTAACACCCCATGTTTTTAAGTAAAACATTTCCAACATTTTTTTTAAAATACAATAAATACAACATCGGGGAGTTAATAGTTACTATACAACAGCATTGCAGTTGAAGTTCTCATTACATTAATCTTGATACAATGTACAAACTGAAAGAGTACAAGAAAGGAGGTACAACCGAACTACTTGCTATAAACTGTAAAGAGAAAGTATAACTACAACCGTACAACAACCTGAAAGCTGAAAAGTGAGTACAACAGCACAAGGAGAGCCAAGACTGCAGCTCCAAAGGAACCAGCTGCCAGTACAAGCTCCAAGTCACCCTGCAAGAGAAACCCTGCAGTACAATCCTGGAAAAGAGAGAGAAAGGAGGGTCTGAGCAAAACACAGCTCAGTGCAGTAACAACTAACGACTACAAAACATGCACGAGCGCATGCGACCCTATGTGCCACAAGCAAAGGTAAGTAAAGTCAAGGAGAAGGCACAATACCCGCACACACCCAAGTAACGTGAGACTAAGAGTATCTCCAAGGTCAAACAAGTAGAGTGTCACCCAAACCAACCTACGTCTCCAATGTAAACACTATCACAATGGAACTTTACTAAGGGACACGCAAACCTCGATACTCAATCACACATACCCTCAACCCAAACCATGGTCAAAACGCGACCAACACCTACCATCGCTCGCAAGGAACCCAACGTCAAGTCCTCTCATCGTTTCCATCATTCCCACATTCATTGGTAACATTTAGGATTCACATGATTGTAGTTGATATTGAATATTGGATTACACATTTCATCATTTTCCCACCTTGGCTCACCCAAGGGTTATCATCACAAGGTTATCGTTTTATTCCAATATTCATTTCCGGTCGACTCCTATACAAGCGAGTCTCCAAATCTCCCCTAGACAAGGGCGAGTAAACCACATGCGTTAAGATTTGTTCCAGGATCCCGCCTGCTAGCGTATCCAATATATTCCGAGACTTTCGGGAACTCGTATCTCCCACCTATGGCCAAAGGATCTTTTCCTAGATCATCACCCGTCAATGATATCTAGTCATTCCGTGACTTCAAGGGAATGCATATCTCCCACTTAACACCATAAACGGACTTGGGCATGAACCATTCAAGTCAAACCACATTACACTTCCTTGTTTCATTAGTGAGTTTAGATGAATGATTAAGGATTGGCTAAGGGTGGTCCTCGTAGGATCCATCCCTCGTATTGAAAGTTCATTGCGTTTGTTGGGTACTTTATCTTGCAAGTCAAAACATCACCTTCCCACATTTCCACAATCCCCTCGAGAGTAGGGTCCAACCCAAAGTTCCAACCTCACGTCGTCATAGTACCAAGGAAAGTCATATCACTCACACAGTTATGTTACTAGTACCCAAAGGAAGCCACAACGCTCAATTGCCCAAGAATTTCAAAGACCAAACCCAATTCTCTGGAACGTTTGCCACGAATGACATCAAAGGGGAAAATCCCCACTCCGCCACAATTCACTCTCTTACGCTATCGCAAGGACCCACATAAGTCTAACATATCACTAGGCAACCACAACGATAGTTCAACACGATCGACCCACTCAATTTTCACCTCAAAACCCATTCGGGCATTTCATCAAACACTTGGTGCCTATACTATTCTAAGGGTGATCCCCAACACCCGAGTTATCGCTCCTACCACGATATCATTCCAATCATCAACACAATTTCCCTATGCTACCCAATACCAACCAATCGAGTAATAACAACATGATTTCATACCCGACGCCAATGAATCAAACTACAAACTATACTAATTTGCATAGGGAATTAACGATCGACAATCAATGAAACAATGAATGGAAATACGCACACTCACGCACGCAATGTAGGAGTTAAGAGTTACCCACCGGAGCGTCGCCAGAAAACTCACCGGAGAGGTCGCCGGATCAATCGCCGGAAAACACCCAACGCGAACCAAACCCGTCAACGCGAAGCTCTCGCCGCAACCTACGCAATACAACCATTATTAAACACGGGAGAACTCAATTAGGATCTAGGGTTTGAGAGATAAACGAAACTTACCGAGTATACGCAAACCAACACCGTTAGTGTGTAGCCCTCGACATCCCCGTCGACATTAATGAAGACCGGAAGCTCCGAATCTCATCGGAAATGGGTGGATTTGAGGAGAAAAGTGAGAGGGAGAGAAGAGGGAGTAGAGAGAGAGAGGGTTCTGCAAAAATGGGGTTTGGAATACCCTAAAATCGTCCAAACACAATATATATAGGACCCCACATGAAAAGACCATTTTGCCCTTAATGACATTTTGCAGAACACAGGTGCACCGGTGCACACCTGATCTGCACCAGTGCAAACCCCCATTGCACCGGTGCATCAACCGATGCAAACCTCACTGCCTCAATCCGGACCCTCTATGCACCGGTGCAACCCCACCTGCACCGATGCAAACTAGAACAGAACCTACGGGAATTACTCTGCACCGGTGCACCCAATACCTGCACCGGTGCAACTGCTTCAAAAGAAAGCAGTGCACTTTGGACAACACCTGCACCGGTGCAACTCCAACCTGCACCGGTGCAACTGCACCAAAACTGAATTAAAACTGCTGAATGGTCCCCGAGACCATCCCGGACTCCCCGGACAAGCGCCAAACTAAAAGGAGAGGTCCAACAGAAATCCCAATATGATTTCTAAATAGATTTAAGTCGCGCTAAAATTTGCGGAGTGTTATAGGACCCCTCCGGCACAGTACCGTTCGTCGGTGGAAGTCGTTCCTTCTCCCATTGGGGAGTGGAGATGCTGGGCTTCCTTGATGTCCGGATGGGTTTGCCTGAGGTTAAAGGAGACCGCATGGCCGGCCCGGCTTGGCTCCTTCGGGTGTCCGATGAGTCTGCTTTAGATGGTGAAGGACACATGATGAACCACCGATTCTATCCTTCAGCCGCAGTGATTTGCCATAGGTCCGTGAAGCCGATGGCCTTGGATTGCTCCGTGAGGTGTTGGGGCAGGGTCCGGATTAACCAATTGGTCCGGTTGAGAGAATCTGACCCATGCCTGTTGTGGTCCGGCTGCTACATACCTCCTTGTTGCAAGGAAATGAATTCCAAATATTTGTTATCTCATATAGACTTTGGAAAGTGTTTCTCATAAAATACCTCCAAGAACCGCTGCCATGCAATACCAAGTTCCGCATCTCTTTTTGAAAGCCACCAGCAGTGAGCATCTCCCTCGAACATATAGGTGGACAAAACCACTTTCTACATTTTCGAATAGGGAAGCAACGAGAATATCTTCTCCATTTCTAGCACGCATGCTTCAGTTTTGTCAGGATCAATTCCTCCCTCAAATATAAGAGGTTTCATTTGCTGGAAATCCCTTATTGTAACTTGATCATCTCCCAGCTGATTATTTTCTCCCATAACATTCACCACTCCTGCCAAAATCTGCTCCACTCGCTCCATCCGATCAACTGGAGGAGGTAGTGGTTGCTCGGGAGCTTGTGGATGCTCCATATTTCCATCTACGCGATCATCCATGATCTACATTCACAAACAGATATCCAATCAATATATCAATGACTAGATATTCCTATCTTATCTTAGGACTTCCTAATGCTATGAGACATCTTGTTTTCCAAAAATATCATATATCACATTTCATTTCATTTATAAAAATATTATTTTAAAATTTTATATTTTCTAAGAGTATCTGCTTCAAATATTCACAGAAGTATCGGTGGCCAATCGCACTTCATATGACATTCAAATCGAGACCTCAAAGTTTTTTAAAAATAGATTATCACATTGCTTAATCAAATACACTCTTATTAGAGTGATATTCGCATATAATATCTCTTTATAACTCTCTCATAGACTTATATAGCCCAAGGTTTAAATAAATCGGGCTCTGATACCACTAAACCCTATCACGACTCGGAACCATCCTCTGAGGTTATCGAGATAGAGTGCAAGGTAATTTTAAAATCACCTCAGGCATTCGGAATTAACTAACTTAAATAAATTTTTAAAATAGGATCACTTCACAACGGAAGAGAAATATATAATAGAGAGTTACAACTCACAAACCACACATATATTACAAACTGAGAATAAAACTATCTCAGAGCACTAGTACGAAAAAGAAACTACTAAAACCAAAAATTCACATCTGACTGAAACTGCCACTATGCACACGTCATATGGATACAAATATTGGTCCTCCTCACCTGAAAAATATATTAATTTTCATAAGCGAATAGCTCGAATGAGTGACAATTCATATATTACAGGTTTTTATGCCATGGATATGAAAATTAATATAAAATGGTGCATTAATTCTTAAAACATGTAACTAAACCAGAAATCATATCATAATCAGAGACTAAACTACGAAATGTCCTACTAATATCAGAATAGAACAGAACAGTAAAAATACCAGCAACAGAACAGAATCATAGTAGTAAACAGAACAGAAAGCCGATGTCCAGAATATAATAGCTCCAAGATAGTATAATAGGGCATTTGAGTTGGTTTTCTTAAAATTCTTGTTTTAACTTTCAAATTTAGTTTTAAGAACAATATTTTCCATTAGTGTTATAATAGGCCAATCCAGACAGATATTAAAAAAGAACAGAACAAAGTAGGTTAAGCATCCCTAGTGGATCCGCAAGATGTCTAATGAAAAATCTAATTCTTATTTATTTATACAGTTAGCTAGTTAATTGCTCCCCCTAGCTTATAGAGCCAGATCGCTAGGCATATATCCCCTAGAGTAGGGCCAAAAATCCAGATCTCCCCCTGGCATGAGACCGTCTCTTATCACATTGTTTGGATTGCCAATATTAGATTCTGAAATTATTTTATACCATGGATACTTTTTAAACATTTAATAAAGTAATTCCCACGAAAAACATGGAATAGTGGGGAAACATACCAGAAATCCTGTTAATATATGCAATGTCACTCACCTGAATTGAACGTCTCCTCCGAAACTCCTGAAATACATAATTATACAAATACATTAAAACAGGTCTTATAATAACTTATTAAACTTAAATTCCCCCTTATAATACACTTAATAATATTCCTTAATCAAATTTGTTTTCTTATTTAATTTTATCTATAATTAATCTATTAATTTACAATTTTCTTCCTTTTCCTTTTTAGCTTAATTTAGAAATTCCTTAATTTTCCCGAACCAATTTATTCCCAGAACTCCAGAAATCCGACCGGTCGTTGCACCGGCTTGGGGATCGGTCGGAGCACTGGTGGCACCGGTGCAGGCGCCAGTCGTTCTGCCGGTCCATCCACTAGTCTCGTACATAACCCAGTTTCGTCGATTTGATCCCGGGATCTCGGATTTGACCCCCGAAACATATTTTGCTCAATTCTAAATGGTCGTTAATCTTGTATACATGTTGTAATCTACTTATAAACGTTTTTAATAGATCAAAATGGCTGTGAAATCGTTCGATTCCAAGTAATTCAAAGTTATTTTTCAAATTTTCAAATCTCAATTATTTTCTGATTTCTACATTTTAAAATTCAACATATATGTTGATAAGATCGCATTGTTTGGGAGTTTAAGATAACCTATTGTGAGTGATTTTGGTAACTTGTAAGTGCGAGGTTATCCATGCATTGGTCATTTAAAGTGCGGTTTAATACCTTGTGGGTTTGATGATGTTTTAGGTTTATCTCTTGGGAGTGTCGAGTGGATTAAGGATCCTTCAGAACTTATCTAACTTGTGGTTATTTCGTGTCCTTTGAACATTACTAATTTATTAAAGTTCATCACAAGTGGGGTGATATTTATTCTTCCGAAGTCTCATGAATGAAGTCCTTGCATCATTCGTCGGTGTACAATGAGTTTGTTAGATATGATGTTGCATTTATTCATATGCAAACTGTGTGTGTATGTGTGGTTTATTTCCAAATTGCATGATTCCTATGAATACTCAAGCATGTTATTAAAATGGGAAACACTAGGTATTATAAAATGTATAGAGTTGATTAATATGCATGAGATGACTTAACGAAAATAATAATGAGAGTGGCGCAGCTAAAGCATGATGAACCCGCGTGTGTCTACTTGTTAGTGTCAGGGGCCGAACCGAAAGGAGAGCTTGAAGCCTTGAACATCCAGCAAATGGTCCAGCTCACCATACAGAGGTCATGCGACCGAGCAAGGAAGGGTCGATGGGGGGAGCTCTCGGGTCTCACTTCGTGTTGTCCCTTATTATTTTGATGATGATTTTAATTGAAATATTATATGCACTCAATTTAATTTTATAAATGATTAAATGTTCATTATTATTTAAAGTGATGATTTTAATTGTTAATTATTCTAATTGAATAATTCATCTCACTAATTACTTCAAGGATAAATCAAATTGATAATTTAAATTCATGATATTTATGCTCATTTGTTAAAATTAGTCTTGTGATTAATTTTGTTATATCTTGAATTTATTCAATTTAATGATCTTGAAAATTAATTATGTTAATTGTAATTTATCCAATTATTGCCA
>NMUG010011540.1:0-10603 GCA_002855965.1 Monotropa hypopitys
CGGTTGTCGGTTTCGGTTTTGCCCCTACATCCACCGAACCGATCGGTTCGGTTTTGGTCGGCCGAAAAACCCGACCGAACCGAACCGATTTCACCCCTAGTGTGAGGGAGGGAGGGAGGGAGGGGGTCAAGATCAATGGAGAGAGAGAATAGCGAAGGGGCAAGAACGAAGGGGCGAGATGGGGGCGAGATCAAAGGGAGGGAGGGGCGAGATCAAAAGAGATCGAAGGGAAAGAGAGAGAGAGAGAGAGAGAGAGAGAGAGAGAGATTTACCTGGTGCGAGCGAGCAGTGCGAGCAGTAGGGTTGTCGCGAGCAGCAGGGGTTGAATTTAATTTTAGGATTTTAGGTGAAAGCAGTGCGTCAAATCGTTTTCTGTATTTTTTTACAGCAGTACCCTCGAGTTTTGGAAATAACACTTTGAACCCAATCTAACATTATGAAAATTCTATTTTGACCCAAAACGTGTCCCGTGTGTGTCCGCCGTGTGTCCCCAGCGTGTCCACGCGTGTCGGAAACGTGTCCGACTAAACAAAAAAGGATTAAATATTCGGACAGTTAAATTCGCGTGTCCGACACGTGTCGGGAGCGTGTCCGTGTCCGACACGTCCGGGACACGGACTCGCGAGGCGCGGAAGAGTGTCCGTGCTTCTTAGGCGCTGACAAATAACAAAGGCCAAATAGAAGGATTCCTACAAAAATTTTGAAATGACTCAAAACTGCCACGTGTAATGTTGATTCTAAACCGCAAACTACAAAATTCTCTTTCCCAAGTTTGAATCTTTTAAAATCCCCCAGCTTTTATTAAACTATACAAACTATTAAGAGCAATAAATAAAAGCACTTCTTGTCCCTTTCACCAAAGTTATTCTAAATTGCTGAGAAAAATATTACAAGCAAACAACTAGTCAAGGTTCATAATCAATCACCTTTAACTGAACTTCCAGACAAATGATCATCCCTTAGCTTAAAGTTCGATGGAGGTGCAGGGATAGAACTGTACAAGGCTTGAACTGCAAGAAGAAAGATACATCATGTCGCTAACTAGTCCAGTACAATATAACAAAGAGACGAAAATAAGAAAAAATGGACAGAAACTAGGATGTAGTGTGCCAATAAACCAAAACAAATATTTACCCAACTAATTACTAAACCTAAATGGACCTCCCTACCTTGTCAATTGTTAATGCATCTAACTCAAAACTAATTGGCAATGAGTAGAGAGGCCATTCAGGCTCATACACTAATTTTGGAGGTGATAATTAATCAAACTGGGGCAAACTCGAATACTCTCCCGCACGTGCGACCCATTGCCCACACGTGAATTGGTAAACAAAAAATCCATAACATATGGATCATAACGAAGGGAGTCTTGTCATAAAGTCTCTGAAACCCCCAGCTCTGATAGCATGTTAAATCATCCAACACAAAATCAATTGACAATTAGTGGAGAAGCCTCTCAGGCTCATACACTAGTTTTGGATGTAGAAATTAACCAAGGTGGGAGTTGAAAAAACCTCTAACATCTACTACGTATACAAAATGAGAATATTTTTTGATATGTTGAAAAGTAGAGAGAATAAATTACATATTCAACGGGCCTTATTGTTGTCCAGTACCATTCTAGATCATGCCACCTTACTTTTTCCATCATATAGAAGGGCGAACCTGGCATAGCGGTAAAGCTACCCCATCGTGGCCTGTAGGTCACGGGTTCGATTCACGGAAACGGCATCTCTGCTTGCAAACATCAACCCTTTCTCAGACCCCGCATATGTGGGAGCTTCGTACATTTGGTCGCCCTTTTTATCATGAATGAAAATTACAGCAACAATTTCCAAGCTTAAAAGAGAGTTAAACCTCAAATTACCTACAACTTGAGGTCCCGAACTTGATCTCCAAGAATTGAATATAATTGACAGCTTCCAGGAAACCAAAATTATAAGCAATTGCATTAACTACAATTATGCAACGTAAATAGTGACTCGCGTTGGATTCATAAATTTTAACATCCTAGCTTCCTACAATCGGAAGTGGAGATTATTACGTTGCACCATTAATCTAGTACATCAAATTTGTAAATCAAAGAAAAGAGCAGGCATTCATTTGCCAAAGAATTTAGTAGAAAAAATGATGCCCGTGACAAGATTCCATGTTGCTACAATTTGTCCAACATTGATTAATTATTACGTCCAAAATTGGTAAATGATCCCCTCTCCACTAATACCCACTTGGTACTGAGTTGGATTTTTTAACACTCGTAAAGGATGCATTCAGATATATACTCAGAATAGTTCAACATAGAAAGCTTTTTCACCTTGTTCACTGTAAAATTCGCTTTCATTGAAGTTATCATCAGAAGGATGGCCTTGAGAGAAGCCCATTCTCGATTTTCTAAGATCTTCTGATGACCGATTAGCAGGATCCCGTCCATCTTCAGTATCATCATCCCCTTCAGAAGTTGTAGCAGAAATCCAGTCAGCCAAACTCTCAGTGCCATGATTCTTCCGTCCAAACTTTAATAACCGTTTAAATCCTCTTGTCACATCCTTTCGTGGTTGACTATGGGAAGCATTAGCAACAAGCACAGGTTTCTGAGCACTTCCCCATTTCTTCCTCATTCGAGCTGCTGCATCTGCCTCTGCTTGATTAAGAGAGTGGGAATTCCAGGATGCAGTGCTCCCTATTGGTGAGTCGGCAGATGCCTCAATATCAGATGTCCCGTTTGCATAAGAAAACGCATGCTGCATGCGTGAATTCCACGACACAGGGCTTTCTGCAGGCGAATCTTGCACAGAACCAGCAGGTTGGAAGGTGGAACCCACAGCAGCAGGCAACTCAGATACAAAAGAAGGGTTGACTTGTGAAAAAGATCTCAGAGCATGACCACTTTCTGATCCATAATTGAACTTGTCAGATTCCTGGCTCAGTCTTGGTTTGCCATTATCCATGTCAGCATGTTCTTCAGTAATCGTAACTTCAGACTCTTCCTCTTCATTATCTTCTACAGCATCCACTGACTCTTCTGGCTCAATGGACTCTTCTTCGCCGTTCATAGTCTCGGATGCCATTGAAAACTTCATCTTGGCTATAACAGCTCCAGCACCAGGACCTATACCATTGCCCTTTCTGAGAAAAGGCTTTGACTCCACATTCTTTGGCAATTTGTCATGGGGATTATGTACAGTTTGCTCTTTATCAAATTTTAATGGTGTCAAAACAATGCCTTCTGAATCCAGAGAGGACTCAGCAGGACTTGCAGAGCTCTTCCTTAAGAACTGAGACCTTCGTGTCTTCTCTTCCTTTATAAGCGGAATCTCTTCACAATTGCTTTTGCTGCGGGTATAGTTTCTGGCTTGTGGGCGTGTTGTTTTGCTAACTCCAGAAGAAGGTTTTGTGTTTTCTTTTCTCAAGTCGGAGAAGTTGGGGACTGACTGCAACAGAGGATTATCAGATTGCATTTTCCGTCTCCCAAAATTAGAGTTTGAAGCTTTTACAGCTGACCTCTGAGCTGGAAGTGCAGAAGTCCGAGGTGTGGAATACAGAAAATTTTTATTGAATAGAGGCTTCTTGGTATGGGAGCTTTTAGAAACAATATCCCCTAAAGATGTCTCACTTAAGGACCTTTCATGACCAAAAGTTACCTGTTCTACAAACTCGGATAAATCTTCATCACCTTCACTCTGAAGAAGATCTATTGGATGCTGTAAAAGAAAAAATAGTCAGTTATGAATAGGAAAGACGAACTCAGACCTTCATTTTTAATGACCATTAAATCTATCACTCACTGGTTTTTCATTCCTCGGAAAAAATAAAAGAATGAAATGCAGAATACCTGCTCCCTTTTCCCATTTGATCTTGTACTGAATGATCTAAGTCTCTCTGCACGTCGACGAGCACTGCATGCTGCTGAGTTTTCTCTGTCAACAGACCCTGAAAAACTGGCTTTTATCTCTTCTCTACTTCGCTCAAACCTATCCTGCATGGCCTTCATCTTGGCTTCCTTTTCTTCCCTTCTAGATCCCCAGTCTTCTCTAAGCTTTGCATCTCTTCTCTGCATGTATATCTCGTAGAATTTTCCTCTGGAATCATCTGAAAGGCCTCCGGAAAAATTCTGCTTCAGAGAATCACCATCATTCTGAGTATCTAACATCTTCATTGGTGGAGTGGCACTAAAGTTGGACATATTGCTAGACTCTCTCAAACATGTGGTCGCTGTTTTCTTGTCAGTCATTTGTTCAGGAGCAATCTCTGCTGGTAATTTTCTGTGTGTTAAGCTCGCTGCTTGTTCTACCTGCATATCAGCAGATTTGTTCTTCCGTGCAGAACTGGACTTATGCTCTGCAAAAAGCTTTTCAAGCTCATTTGCTTTCATTTTCAGCTCATCATTGAGTTCCTGGTTTCCTTTAGGATGTCTTACCCTCTGAAATTGCTCTCCAGGAACAGTTGAACCCGCACCAAAATCCTCCCGACCTCCCAAAATTATTTTACCAGAGAGACCTGGCCTGTTATTTCTGAAGTCGGAATTTTTTAATTCCCTCCTAGCCTGTGATTGCTTAGTCAATTCAGGTGGGGCAACCTGTTCCTGGAAATTAATTCTTTGGAGTCCAGTGTCATCCACTCTTGTCACGATATTGACAGGTTGCTCCTCAGATGACCCCAAATCTTTGTTCCCCACTTCCACCACTTCTCCAAAAGATCTCCCCTGGGGATAAGAAACTAATGAATCACTCTCAATCCTTTTGTATCGAGTAGCAGAGGCTTCCCGTAATTCTACTCCAGAGACAGCTAACTTCCCAGAGTTCACAGCTGTCCTAGGAGATTCCATACTAAGAGAATCACACTGACCTCTTGATTCCACTCGTAAATGATTTAGTGGAACAGCCCGGTCTTTCTGCCCATCAAGCTGTGTCTCAGAGGCAGCAGATTGCATTTTGATTCCGCCACGCTCATCACCAGCAAAATAACCCTTGGACCTCCCTTTGTCGGTCAAACCACTCTGCTCTTGTCTACCACCAGATAAAGATCTAGATTGGTTTTGAGATTTTACCTTTTCTGCTAAACTGTAATCCTCAACCCTGTAAAAGATGGATCTTGACTGGGTCAGGGTCTTACCATGATCTTTCCCACCAACACTCTCAACTGTAGCCAAAGTGGAGGCAAACTTACTGGACTCAGAAGCACCTTCGGACAAACAACAAGAAAATACTGACGGGATTCCAGAATCCAACACTACCTTTCTCTCGATAGCTGCCTCTTGGCCAGATGCAACTCTAACCCTAATTTGAGGATCAATTTGATGCTTTGAACCGTTATCGCTAACTCTGGATAGAACACTTTTGAGTTCAGAATTCTCTGAAGCTGGTGTGTCATTCAATGCATTCTGCTCCTCTGGCTTAGTTTGAGAAACCGAGGAAGAAGAAGAAGGCGTACACAGAGGGCTCTCAATGTCTTTCTTTTCACCACCGAAATCAATACTCATGTCACTGGCGCCACTCCACCTCCTCAACACTGCCTTCTCGACCGAATAGGGAACAGACGATACATCGGATGATAATCTCCTGAGTTCAGCAGACTTCCCCCCAACGGGCTTGCCACCACTTCCAGAATTTTCCTTCTGTTTGTTCTCAAAAAGGCTGATCCGATCCTGAACACTGAGACGCCTCGTGAGCTGAGGGGTCTGAGAGGACTCATTCTGATTCACTGCATCGCCTTTCTTCTCTTCCTCACCACCCTTCTGGATTTCCTTGTCCTTGTCCTCGTCTCTGTCGACACTTGACTCTCTACTACGTCGTATGTGGAAGGAGACGGAGGAAGGATTTAGTGGTTGCTGCCCCATAGAGGGTTTTGATTGCTCAAGATGTTGTTGAGTTGCGTGGGGTTGCTTGGGCGCAGTCTGCAGCTGTTCGGGCGAATCTTCATCGAGGGACATGTCCGACCCCCATGAAGCCCGGATGGCATCGTCCACTGCAGTCTTCCATGGGTTGATCAGGTCAGACCGTCTATCGCACAGCGATAAGAATTTGCTGCATGCCTCGCTGAATCAAAATAATACATAAATAGACAATAGATTTGTGATGAGTGCGTGAATAGTCCAGACATAGAACCAATATATTTTATATTTTGACTGAAAAAAAAACAGAGAAACAACAATACACTGGGACCAACTGCAAAATGAGAAAACCCTCAACAACTACCGTAAACGCCAATATTGTGGCAAAATAAAAAAAATATTCATCTAAACAAAAAAATCTGTTACAAACCTAGAACTTCCTTTTTCGTTTTCGTCTACTGATGATAAGATAGCGGGTTGAGAGATAGTCAACCTAGTACAATGGTTACAACCTTTTAATAGAGTGTAAGAAGCCTTTTAACATCATAAGATTGACCTATTTGCTTCTGTAATCAACTACCATGTTAGATTATACATGAAATGAGAAACGAGAAGGGAAAGATTCAATCCAAAGTTACCAACATGAAGGCCAATCAACTTGTGTACAAATATTACAACATAATCAAATGATTTTCGTGTTGTTTTGCAAAACTGCTCAAATGCAAATCTAACTTTTCCTACAAGAGATGTCAAGACTCTTTAATAACTCATTGAACCATGATAATGGGCTTGTTGCAATTGCAACTTGAAGAAAGATAAAAGAATTTCTAAAGATCTAACCTACCGATAACAAGTATGGAAAACAGATATCAATCAGGAAGTTGTATGCCACAGAACAGAAACAGCTTTTAAATTAAGAAAGCGCAATACTGTGACACTGGATTTAGCAGAACACCATGTGTCAAACAAAGTGATAAACGGATGAGACGGCGGAGACTTAGTGATAACCATTATTTCCTTAAAATGGCAAACTTACAACTAAACCTGAACATGAAAATATGAAGAAAAAAAATCAGGGGAATAGAAGAAGAGATCCCTTGTGATGAATGCTTTTGAGAAGTGGAGGCAGAGGTGGTAAAGGTAAGAGAGGAGGATTTTCAGAGTTCTCACTTTAGTCGAATGGCACCAAACTGGTCTGCAAACAGTTTAAGTTCTGAGACTGTGCCATGGTTAAAACCAGCCGCTGCTGCTCGAGCACAAGTTGTTGTTAAGTCGTGCCTCACAGCACCAAGCCGCACATCAATAGCTCTCAGAAGTTCCTTCCTGCATGAGTGGAAGATTGCAAAGTACATGCGAGATATATATATCAATATGTTCTTAGATATATATACATATATATCTAACAAGTGAAAGCATGTTGTCTAATAAAGGCAAATTAACCATGTGAAAGTGAAAGCATAGCATCTAACAAGTGACAAAAACCACAGCGCGGCTAAAATAACTGGTTATGTCAGCTTTCTGCACCGTGAAATTAGAAGGCTGGAAGCTCGTGAAGATGCCATCCTAGATCAATTTCTTAACTCGTGGACCTTGCACAAGATATCATAATCGTGTAAAGATCGTCCCCATCTCAAACTTTTTTTAGTAACATCTTAAGCTTTATGAGAAAAAGACCAAATAAGAAGCAAGTTTATTGGCTACTTTATACAAGCTTCTTTGCCAGCCACAAGCACTAGACTACAAATTAACCACCATATTCCATCCAAACATTCTGAACCAATTAAGCAATATGGGGACACACACACATAGGAGAGGAGAGGAGAGAGGTACTACTTTGTTGCATCAGCAGCTGTTGCCGCTCCATCCCCACCTAGAACAAAATTAAGATCCAATGACTGTCAGAGAACCAGTAGGATTCACAGAGAATCGAGATTAATGAAGCTAAAGCCAATTTTAAACCAACTAGAATGAAAGTGTACGAGATTGTCGGATATAACAGAAATAATATTTATACAACAATCTCCACCATCATGACCAACATGGAGAATGCTATCAGAAGCATCAAAAGAGAGAAAATACTAAGACAACGTGGCTGACCAGCAAAAAAATTTACCGCATGCTTCCTTTTTTCATCATTTTTGGACATGTGCCAGTGGAAAACAACTGATCTCCATCCATAAAAAAATATCTTATATCTTCTCAAATCAAACTCATCTATAATACAAATCAGGACAGTGTGGACCCCACACATTTTAATTTGATCCAACGGTGTAGATTAGTTTGATTCGACGGTCCAAAAAAAATTTACGCAACAATTGAGGTGATGACTAGGCAATGATCATCTATATTTCGGAGCCATGCACGAATAATCCAAGTCATTGATAAATTTTAAAATAATATTTTACGTGACCCTTTAAAAATCATCTCAATCGAATAACTGTAATTGCTTCATCCAAAGTGATTGTTTTTATTGACAAGTTTTAAGCTTAACTTCTGAATCATTTTGGATGAACCAATTACAGTTATCCGAATGAAATGATTTTTTTACAGGAACACTTAAAAAATATTTTGAAATTTATCAACGGATCTGATTATTTATGTGGGGTCCCAAGATACGGGGCCCCACCTCCGTTGCATCGTGTCATAGACATGGACAAACTCTAATTCCTACATAATTCCATACATTTGATGGGTTATTTTAAGCTCTATGGGATTCTTATTTTCTAATTTTCCTTCTACCCCAC
Organism: Monotropa hypopitys; assembly: GCA_002855965.1. Lineage (NCBI taxonomy): Eukaryota > Viridiplantae > Streptophyta > Magnoliopsida > Ericales > Ericaceae > Monotropa > Monotropa hypopitys. The sequence continues at coordinate 8,575 of NMUG010011540.1, forward strand.
AAGAATTCCGTAAATTTTTCCTGGACTATAGTACATGATAACTTCAAATACCATCCAGTCTAATCTGAACCGCTTTAGCAATCTTTATAAATTACGACCAAATTCCCTTCTATGTCTACATAACATAAAACTATACGCAAATCTACACCTTAGCTCACCAAATAAGTCATCATAGACAGAAGTGCAGACAAAATAATTCAATGAGCGCTGCTGACATTTTTAATCTCTCTTTCACCTGACGGCATGACTATTAGGTGTTATTTTTTTCATATCCATCACAATTAAAGGTGAATAGAAGAATCAACTTTTTGAAGCCATATGAGAGGGAATGAAACATACTCAGTGTGCTTGATAGCTGATCTCCTGCTCCCTAGAATACAAAAACAAGCAAAGTGAGAAATAAAGAAACAGTCGTGTAGTAATAGTACCAAAAAATGCTTTGGAGTTACCACCTGTGAATACATTCTGCGAGCTGCTTCTAATTGAGACATCTCTGTATCAAATGTATTGACCAATTCCAAAACCTCTGGTGTACTAACAAAGCGTACAAACCTAAAGATAACATTTCCCAAATTTACTTCAAAGTTTGTATTCACAACTAAATGAAAGTTCAAGCCTTTTAGTTGGCAATGTGCCTAACCTCTCAAGTGTCCCTTTTGTGAACCATGTCTCAACATTTTTGCATTGATTTACTTCAAGCCTAATCGACTGAGCAGACAAAGCTATTTGTTCTTCCGCAACCTTCAAATGAGTCACAAACGGCTTCACCAATCCCGATGCAAGTTTTTCAATGTTTCCACTGCTGGAAACAAACAATTCACACCTGCTAACAGTAAATTAAAAACTAACCATCAAAATCCGATTGCAAAAACTAACATTCAAAGTAAACACAATCATCCAATGAATATCCCCACCTCGAGTGCTTCGGTGACAGCTGGAATATAGCATAATCAAGATGCGTGCCAGATTTCATTTTTTCAACTATAGTGACACTATCTGTTCTCTGACTTCTTTCATATGCCGGGATAGACCTCCTGGGGCTTAATATTCCAAATCAAATGAATCCCTGATTAATTCAAGTATCAGAATTGCAAAAGCACAATTACTATTAGTATCTCAATGTTTGTTGTCAACAGAGCTAAAATTAAGGATTGGAAGGGAAAACAACTAAATTTAGAAGGAAATTCATTCGAAAAATATTACAACAAACACTGTCTATGCATATCAATACTCAGTCCAGACTAATTCTTTCAGGAAAACACAATGTGATTGTCAGTTCTCAGAACAGTAAGTTCTGCTTATGAACAGATAATCAGCATTCAGTTATATAATACAGATCCCAATTGGTCGAACAAGTTTCCAAGAAAATGCGCCTGAATTTGGACAGTATCCTCAATGCCACCCAAACAAAAGATCGCATGAAATGCCTCAGATCTGATTCCTTAAAAACAATAAACTTAAATGCCAATCAAAATATATGTATATCTATACACGCACACGCACAGAGAGAGGGAGAGAGAGCGAACGAGGGAGACTGGACAAGTTTAAAGTTCGCTCAGTGTAAACACTTAATCTAACCAAGACCGAAGAATCTGCAAATCACTTGAATAGACATCGATGCCGATGAAAGAGCCAAATAAAAAAATTATTGAACAGAAAAACTGTAAAACCCTAGCTCTTGTGTTAGAGAAATGCAGAGACGATCGTCGAAACTGAAACAGACCGTGGCGAAACCAATGCGAAGATCTTCAATCCCAAAGCCAGATCTATCGATTGCAATTAGTACCCGGACCAACATTTTCGATGCTTTTTGCTCTGAATACTTTTTCTTCTGTGTTGGGAAAGCTTTTTCAAATTGCTTTAACAGGGTTTTGCCCCCCTACGTCTTTCTTGATTTTACGAAAACCCAACAAATTACAGTAGGACTTCACTCGTAGCTGTCGTCGATTGCTTATCTTTACTCTCCCTCTCTCTCGCTCCCTCCCTCTCTCCCTCAAATTGCTCGCTGCTGCTCTCCTTCTCTACTTGG
>NMUG010011541.1:0-10605 GCA_002855965.1 Monotropa hypopitys
AGGACATTATGTAAGGAATTCAATATGTAACAAATGAATATCATATATAGAGAATGTGTCCCATGAGGGCTACTCGTACTCAATCTCAAATCTATCACTTGAGAAACTTGAATTGAAGAGAATGTGGTTTTAGGGCCTTGGCTAGGCACAATAGTAATGATGAAAAGAGATGGAAATATGAACTCATCCGAATGTACTCAAATCGAATTTAGAGTCGCACATTGGCTATATTGTGGATCGCCAACTCATGAACATTGGTAACGGATACAAAGAGTGAGTGGTCGAATGAACTCATGAACTATACCTTGTACTTTGTTAAATTGCGTTGACGAATACATACAAGAATGACACCTCTTATATCACTAGATTAAAAATGAAAGCATCCGCGTGGCTTCGGAATGTTGTGAATAAAACAAAGATTACTCACATTCGCGTGGCTCGGGATGGTGAGAGATGACTATATACTCTTGTCATTAAAGTATTATCGCATCCGCGTGGCTCGGGATGGCGTGTAAACAATACCGATAGGGAAACATCATAAATGGTCAGAAATGGGCTTGGCTAGGTGGTTTCCGGGGTGGTCGCTCCACCCGCGACATTGTGCACAATGGGGGTCGCGTAGCCCTCCCAACGTACTTGGGGAATGACGGAGGGGTAAGGTCGGTGAGTTGACGAGCTACCACCTTAAACCCACCCTATCAATAACTCTATGAAATGGAATGCCTTGGTTAGGATTCTCCCAATACTCTATAACAATGAAATACCTTGGTTTGGATTCTGGTACCATACCTCTTGGGAAATGAATATAAGAATGATGGTCTAAATCATGATGGGACAAACTTGTAGTAGAATCCCCTTTGGCTCTTATTAATGTGCACTCCTTATACCAATAAGAGGACATTTATGATAGATTGTGTGGACACCCTTTCTTGTTGTCCCTTGTACCATACTTTTACACTTTGGTTAGATATACTTGTTGGTAGTATACCTACGTTACTGTAGCCTTGAGTTAGGCTTACACTACATGCACTTAGTTTCCTTACTGTTCTTGTACTTGTTTGTGGACACGTAGGCACGCACTGCATGTGTATGTTTGGTAGTAGTTAGGGGTTTTCTCACTGAGTCGTGGTTTGCTCAGACCCTCTTTCTTTTCTTTTTCTAGTCTATGTTGCAGGACTACCTGACCTTGGAGTTCGAGTCAGCTACTAGATTTTCTTGAGTTAGGCAGGGCAGTTCCAGCTGCAGCTTGCACCTTTCACATTAGCCTCAGCTGAGCTTTGTACAGTACTTTTGTTGTGGGTTGTACCTTTACTTTGTATTGTAGTTTCAGCTTCAGTTCAGTTGTACTTGTACCTTACTTTTCAGTACTTTAGTTGTAGTCGGTTTTGGCATTGTACTTCCCTTCCACTTTTTTTCATGTTGTATCATGTATGTAATAAGAATTCAACTGAATGGATCTGAATGACAAGTAGTGATCTCCCCTGCCATGTATTTAAATTGTTTTCAAAAAATAGTTTGAAAATCCGGAGTGTGACAACTTGGTATCAGAGCTTTCGGTTCGAATACCTTGGAACCGTGGAGAGACACCTCGTTTTCATGAGTTCTTTTGGTCATTATATTGTTCTTTCATCATGCTTTTGTGTTTGTGATGCACTCTTGCTTCTTGGTTCCGCTTCTTGTTGGTATCCTGTTTGTTCTGTCTCCTTCCATGAGTGTCAAGTTTCTCCATCCCTGGGAAGTCGAGTCTTGATCTTTGTGGCAAGTTCAATTGCCTTGTGGTTGTTGAATGTCTTGGTGTTCCTACTCTTGGCATCCTTAATGCATCTTTTGAGGTTTCCGTGCGATTATAGGCTCCTCTGTGTCGCTAGAGTTGAGTCTGTGTCCAGTGATAAAATGAGATTCATGAAAGTATCCGAGATTGTTGTTGTGATTTCCCCTTGCCTTGTGGTTTGTAAGGTGGAACTTGAGTATTGTTGGCATGTGGTGTTAGGATCTTGGTGACCTTGGCTTCGGTTGGGCGATTGGAAGTAGTTATTAGAGCTCTTTGAGTTAGGTAGCTTGGTTATTCTTCCTTCTGGGAAGTCGAGTGTTGTTCTCCTGTGGCAAGTCCAGTTGCCTTGCGTCCTTTGGGTGCCCTTATGTCCTTGTTCCTAGTGACTACCATACATCGTTGTGGTTATTGGTTGGTTTTAGGTCCCTCTATTCCACTAGAGTTGAGATTGTGGTTCACGATGGGGTAGTATTTATTGAAGTGTTTGAGATTATTATTGGGATTACCCTTTGTCCTGTTGTTCATAAGGAAGAACTTTGGTCTTGTTAGGAGGTGGTGCTAGAATTTTGGCAACCTTGGTTTTAGTATGGTGATTAGTAGTATCACATAGAACCTTTTTATCTCGAAGTTGGGTTGCCTTTTCATATTGAGGTGCTAACACCCGTATAGTTGTTGGGAATTTGACCTTCTAGTCAGTATGAGTTCATGTTTCCTCTGTTATCTTAATGAAATTCTTAAAGTTTTACCAAGACTCCCTAGTGTTCTTCTTTAAGGGGTATGACCCGTCGGTCATATCTCTTTGCGGGATTAAATGGTGTGTGCCCGTTTTGGATTCTACATTGAGAAACAAAATATTGGTGTCGTTTGGAAATCCTTGCTTTATTCCTTGCCTCGTGAGTTGGGAGGTGAAAATCTTGATCATAATGGTATTTTGCTTTAGCCCTTCGTCATTGGAAGTGAGATGTAGATGGCATAAGTTTATCGCCAGTGTTCCCTCTTATCTTACTCTACTGGTTGTATACTTCTTGTACCCGTTCCGTTCCTTGTGGTTTGGGGAAGTAAAGTTTGGACTCTAGTGGCACTGTGAGTTTAGACTTTTGTGACTTGGTTATCGTTGGTGTTGAAATTTCCTATTGAAATCTCCCAAGTGTGGAAGAATTGGCAAAGTTTTGTTGTTAGGGCGTGAGTTCCCCTGAGGTTATTTGGAGTGAACCATATCGATCCATTTGAGTTTAAGTCCTTTCGTGGCCTTGTGGAAAATTTTGAGGTGTCATCGAGATTTAGGATATTTCTCTTTAAGGGGTATGACCCACTAGTCATGGATTTTTGCAAGATTACCTTAGTTTTGTTAGCCATAAATCCGAGTTGGAGTGTTAGAGTTATCTTGGGTTAACCGTTGGCTTAAAGTGCGATTCGGGACGCATTCGCCCTCGGCTAGAAGTTCATTTTGTGACGTACGTGGTTCAGTTGACCGTTTGGAGTCCAGTATCTGGCAATCGTGTGTTGGCCTTAGGTGTACTTGTGCTTGACGACCCAATTGATTGTGGAATCCACGTGTGCGTGTCATGATTGTCTTCGTAGTTCCTTGTTAGACGATTCGATTGAAGTAACTCATTGGCTCAATAGGATTCGTAAGATCCTCCATGTTTTCCAAATTGTTAGTACTGATATCAGAGTAGCGCGATAGAAGCGTGTTGGGGTTACGACTATAATTGCATGAAGAAGTGTTCCTTGGATCTCGAAATCATCTTTGGAGGAGTTATTTCCCCACTCCTTTTAGTGTAACGTTACGAGTAACGGTCCGAACCGTGGTCTTGGTTAGCGTGTTGGTTTTCTACCCTATTTTCCCAATTTTGACTCTTGCACTCGAGCTTCTTGACTGATGCGATTCTAAATGTAGAATGATGTACTCGGTTTGCAAATCTTATTTTCGCCTTGGTTCATAAATCGACGAAGTCATAGGCTAACATTTCTCCTGTTGGTGTTCTTGGGCATTGGATCGATGTTCACCTTATGCCCGTTGCTTTTGTTGTGCTTGTCTCACAACTAGTTGAGAAAGTTGTGACTCTTGGGTAGTGTCCCATTGTTTTTTTGTGCATGAGATGTGTATTAGATTCACAAAAGGTTCTTGGTAATATCTCATTTGAGTTATGTTCCAAATTGTAAATCACACATGTGGTGTGTGGTTTATTTCGATCTTCTAGTAGCGATGTTTGTTAACCTCGTCTCATTTTGGTCCCAATAGAGATACCTCTTGTTATAAAGATTAAGTGTTTGGTGTTTGTCGTCCTAATATCATTGCTTCTTTGGCTTAAAATTTTTGTAGTCCCAAATTTTGGTTGCGAGATTCTAGTGGAAATTAAGAAACACGATATTCGTTTATTATGCCCTTGCGTTGAACGTTGCTCAACTATCGACAAGAATTTTTAGACTTGCTCTAGATAACAACTGCGGGATTGAATGGAGAGAGAGAGAGAGAGACAGAGAGAGAGTGAAGGGTCTCGAATGGGAGGCGGCTGGAAAGAATGGGGGCTCCTCCTCGGGGCCTGTTTTTAATCAGGAGGGTGGCGGTCAGAATGGGAAGGAGGAGGTATGCTCTTCCCAAACTTTTTGGGATAGAGCATGCGTATTGGCAGACCAAAAAGTGAAAGAAGCTTTAGTGAATCTCAACAGGGGTAAGGCTGTGATCGGAAATGGCCTGTCTGAGAATAGGGGTGAGCCGTCTGAGGATGGTGAATGGATTCAACCAAAGAGGAAATCCATCAACGGGAAGGCATCATCAAGCAAGCATATTGCTGTGTCACAGCCAGGTCCTGTTAGTGTATTTATCGGCAATCTGCCCTATAATGCTAATAGCAGGTGGGTTTATAACATCTTCAAGAAGTATGGGGAAGTTATCGATTCTTACGTCCCAGGCAGGCGGTCTAGGGTCTCTAACCAACCTTTTGGTTTCGTCAGATATGGGTGCCAAGCTGATGCTAACAGAGCCATAGCCCAGATGAACGGGATGTGGATCGAAGGGGTTCAGCTATTAGTGCATAAAGCCAGATTTGAAAAAGAAAGCAAAAAGGGTAGCATGGCCGCTCGTTCTAACCAGAGATTGGGGTTAAAGACTCAATCGATTACCCAAACTAATAGAATGGCGGAGGGGGGTGGGGCTAAATCGTATGCCCAGGCTCTCACAGGGGGTGGAGAAAATGGCAGGAATCTGGGGGCTTCTTCATCTAAACGCAAGATCAGCGCGGCTGATGAAAGCCTGGGTTGGGCTAACAAGGCTACTATCACTTGTGTAAGGATCCAAGACAGTCCCAACGCTATTTGCAAGCAGGTTTTGAGGGATATGCCTGACATACTGGGGATTAAGAGACTCGGTGACAGGAGATTGTTTTTGCTTTTTGACTCTGTTCTTGCTCGGGATTCTTGGGTTGCGAGTAAAATCTGGGCGAAGCTTCTCAACAACGTATCCGTATGGAGGGGCGAACAAGTTTGTAAAAAGCGTCTGTGGCACTTGAAATGCTTTGGAATCCCTGCATTGGCTTGGAACATAGGGACCTTCGACGCCATTGCTCGCATTTGGGGGGTTCTTCTTCAGATGGAAGATGGTACTATTTTTCAACGGGATTTCAGATGTGCCAATCTCATCATTGAAGCGGAAGTAGAGGAGATTTATGAGATGATTGAAATCGATTTGGATGGGGTCATGTTTGAAGTCCGGGTCACCGACGAAGCTCTAGACCCAGAGGAAGGGCCTTCAAACTGGCCGTCGTCAGGTTTCATTCAGGGCGGAGAAGGTGGCGCGGGGAGGGTCAATGAAAGTTCTGGAATATTGCCTGAAATGGGTCTGGGTTCGCAGGTAGCGGGGGATATCAGAAGCCCCCGACCTTTTTCTCCCATCAGGGAGCAGGAGGTACCCCATGTTCTGTCCCATCATAATACAGCATCTGGCATTAATGAGGGGGGGCAGCTGGACGAGAGGGGGATTTCCAAGGGGGTGGATTTGGACGTTTCGGAGTCTCCTGGGATTTCTAACGTGCCTGAGACGCAATTGGGCATTTTGGATGGACTTGGCATTGGGATTGGGCCCAATGGGGCTTCTGGAATTATTTTGGTGGGCCAGGAGGGCGAGAGTCAGGTTTTCGGTGGGGGTTCTCCTCGGGCCTCTTTCGTGCCTGATTCTCTGTGTCAATTGGGAATACCTCCTAAAAATAATGAAAGGTATGGGCTTTCAGCGCAAATGGATCAGTTGGATTAAAGAGTGCATCTCAGCCTCCTCTATGGCCATGATGGTCAATGGTTCCCCTACAGCTCAGTTTTGGCCACAAAAGGGTATTAGGCAAGGGGATCCCTTGTCCCCATTCTTGTTCAACATCGCTGCAGAGGGTCTAAATATTCTATTTGAAAGAGCAAAGGCAGTTGGGCTAATTTCTGGTTGTAAGGTGGGAGAGGATGGTCCAACGATAACACATCTCCAATACGCTAACGATACGTTAATTTCTTGCAACGATGATCCTATTGAATTGGCAAATATTCGAAGGATACTGAGATGTTTTCGGGTCATTTCTGGCCTTAAGGTAAACTTGGCCAAGTCTGCATTATGCCCTATTGGACTATCTGAATCGGAAGTGGGGCCATTATTATGCTCAATGGTGTGCAGAAGGGGTCTTCTTCCCATGAAGTACCTGGGTATCCCAATTGGGGCTAACCCGAGGAGAATTGCTACGTTGAAGCCCATAATGGAGTTAATTGAGAAAAAACTCCATTCTTGGAAGAGGAAGTTCCTTTCTATGGCGGGCCGTTTAACACTAATAAAGGCTACCTTAAATAGCCTTCCGGTTTACTACATGTCCCTATTTAAAATCCCAAAAGTTGTGGCTATCAGAATTGAAAAAATCCAGAGGAGGTTTTTATGGGGAGGCTCACTTGGAAAAAAAAAATCTGGTGAAGTGGTGTTCAGTATGCACCCAAGAGGAAAGGTGGTCTTGGGGTTCAGAAGCTCATTCAGCACAATGTGACAATGCTTGCCAAATGGTGGTGGAGATTCAATTCAGAGAGCAATTCTAAGTGGGTGGAGGTAATTAAAGCACTATATAAAGTAAAAACCCTGGAGAGATGGCCGGAACTCCCAAACAACCAAAGACCCTCTATAATTTGGCGCGACATAAGATCCATATCAAATAATGCAATTGATAGTGATGTTATTTTTCGGAAAGGGCTCAGTTGGAAAACAGTTTCGGGTAACCAGATTTTGTTTTGGTACCACCCCTGGTTCAGAGATGTGATTCTAAAAGAGGAATTCCCTAAATTATTTTCTGTGGCAAGGAACAAAGAAGCTACTCTTGCACAAGTATTTACCCCTTTCAGGCAAAATGTGGATAGGGGTTTTCTTTTCAGGAGTAGGCTTTTTGTTTGGGAAGACGAGCTTTGGGAATTGATCAGTGCCCGTCTTCAAGAGCTGCCAGTGTTAAGGGATGGGGAGGATCGTTTGGTGTGGAATCCATCCCCTTGGGGATCGTTCACAACCAAAAGCTTTTACGATTGTTTGGATGGGTCGCAACCGAGGGGGTTGGGGAAGCTGGCTAAATTATGGGCTGGGGTGCCCCCCCCAAGGTTGAACTATTTGGATGGTTGGCCGTGCAAAATGCAATAGCATCAAAAGTAATGTTAAGTACTAGGAAAATAAAGACTTTTAACTCTCAAGAGATACTATGTGCGGTGTGTGGAGTTTTTGAGGAATCAACAGATCACCTGCTTCTTCATTGTAGATTAAGTTGGGGATGTTGGTCCGCACTTGTTAATCGATGGAATATCTCCTGTGTATGTCCCCCAAATCTCAAACTATGTATGGATTGGTGGTGGGGGATGTCGTTTAAAGGGGTGGAGAGGGTGCTGCGGCGTTCATCTTTCTATGCTACTATTTGGTCTCTATGGATAACGAGAAATAATACAACTTTCAAAAACATAAAAGAAAATGAAGAGCAAATAAAGGAAAAAATCAACTTCAGAGGGGCTCTGTGGGCCCATAGCAGGATTAGACCATCAACATTTTCCATCTCAGACTTTATCTTCAATTTCGATGGGGTTATGGAGTCTCTGTCTTGTAGATCTGGGAGAAGAGGATGAAAATCGTCGTCATGGGAGGGGGTCAGCCCTGTTTCAACTTCGCCGCTTCAACTTCGCAGCTTCTCGATGTTATCCCCTGCAAAAAGGTGGTAGGAGTTATCCCCAAAGGCTAAAATCCAGGCAACGTAAATCATGAAGGGAGAAAAGGAAGACAAATGACTAAGGAACAAGGTAGGAGGGTTGATCTTCCGTAGTCTTCTGCAGATGTGTGTGAGGAACTGGATGAAAGGTATTCTGCGAGACATCAAGTGCTAGAGGACTTTGTAACGACTCGAATTTCTAAATTAATTTTAAATTCAATATATCGATATTTTCGTCGTCGATCTCTTGAGATGCTTTGAAACATCTATATTCATCGTATGTTGCTTAGAGTAAGCCCGGGTGAGTTGGAAAATCCCCGTCATGACGTTTGTTGATGATTGATCGCCCGAATATTTCCTTAACCGTATCAAATCATTGACGACCTGATCCATCTTCCAAATCAGAAATCTTTATTCATGAAAGTCGTAGAGAATTCAATTATGAATCCAACGCAACTTGAATCGTCTCAATCGAAGTCCGGACAAAGAAGTTATGATCGAAATACTTTCGGAATTTCCTACTTGGAAATTCTGGAAATTTCCTCTAATGGACCGGTCCCCCAAAAATCAAGAGACCGGTCTCTATCAGAGCAGAGAGGTCCCGGAGGTGAAGGGATCGGTCTCCCAAAAATTAGGAGACCGGTCTCTCTTGGTGCAGATTGGTCCCGACTGTGGAGGGACCGGTCTCCCAAAAATCAGGAGACCGGTACCCCTGTGTAATTTCTGTGCGCGAATGGCTTAAATGAGGGGCAGTTTGGGGCTTTCACTAGGGCCCCTATATAAGTGTTTGGTCCGAAATTTTGGGTTATTCCACCCATTTGGAACCCTAGTTCCCCCTCTCTACCTCTCTCTCTCTCAAACTCTCTCTTCCTATCACCTCTCTCCCTCAAATCCCACCATTGGAGGAGGAATTGGAGCTTGGCTCCTTCTCCAACCTTGAAGAGGACATCGAGGGCTACGCATTGACGGGTGTAGATCGTCTTGGATCGGTAAGTTTCGCCCTCCCTAAATTTCTAGATCTAGTTCTTCTCTCCTCCATTGTTGTCTAACCGTTGGGTTTCTCCGATTGTAGTGTGAAGGAACGTTGTTGTACGTGTTGAGAGCTTCGCAATGATGGGCACGGTTCATTCCGGCGGTCATGGAGTTTTCCGGTGACTTCTCCGGCGAACTTTTCCGGTGACTCTCCGGTGGGTAACTTCTAAATCCTACTTTGTATGCGTAGTCGTGTTTCATTCCATTTCATGTTTCATTGATTCGTAGGTCGTTGGTTCGTTGAACATAGTCGGGTTATCCTTATATTCAACTCGATTCAATTATCATATGTCGGGTAAATGGGTGTCGTAGAATTTGTCATTTGGGTGTCTTGTGATCATTCTTGGGTGAGTGCGTAGAATTAACCCTTGGAGGAAGTCTAGGCACCTTAGAAATCTTTGCCCGTCATGTGTTTGATGAAATGCCTAAACAAGGTGAAATTGCGTAAGTAGGGATGAAATTGTGTTAAATTGTGTCATAAGGCATATGAAGACTTGTGTTGGTGAACCTTGGGGTTTTGTGTCGAGATGAATAAAATTTGGGATTAGGGTTAAGTGTATTGTGAATTGGGATTTTTGTTGATAATGGAATGGGTTGCCTGGCAAAATGGGTTGTTAATCGTGATGTGTCGACTTGGGTGATATTAATGAAATTGAAGTGGTCGTGCACGTTGAGAAATCCTTAATGATGTCAATCATGATGCTTGAGGAAATATGATAGGATTGAGATTACTTGTGGATACTTAAATGGTTTGAGTGGTAAAAAGGGAATGGTTATTGTGTGTCGACTTGGGATGAGGAAAATAAAATATGGAACTTGTGAAATGCAATGTGGTGTCTCACCTTGGTACGGTTGTAGTTGTCATTGCGGTGGTCTTGTGGTTTGGGTGACCTTCCTTGGTAAAGGCATGGGAATCTTCGGGAACTTGATCTAGCCTTGGGCTTGCTTTATCGGAATAATGGTAATGATGTTGGTTTCACCCAAATATGACACGAATGAAATGGACGCAATGCATAACCAATACGGGAATGAATCCTATGAGGACCACCCTTGAACAATCCAAAATCTTACACATGAACAAAATCAAATGGAACACTGATACATGACATTTGCTGGCATACGAGGATCCATCTCAGGTATGGGAGGTCTGTGCCCCAACCCTTATACTTTTTGACATGCCTTTGGGCAACTCACTGGACTGGGAGGTTACATGCCCCAGGGTGCGGATTTGAGATGGTATCCATCCGGGTTAGGAGGGTTTGCCCTATCCCGTGGTATTGCCCATTAAACTACTTTGATATGGCGAACGACGCGATGATACGGCTAACTAGCTTTGGCTAGGATTTTCCGATAGGGTTACTGTGATATGGATACGGAAACGGACTTATGATGGGGTTTCCGGGATGGTCGCGCCATCCACGACATTGTGTACAATGGGGGTACCTTGGCCCTCCCAGCGATTTCTTGGGGAACGTATGGAAAGGATGGTCAGTGGGTTTGGCCGCCTACTAGACTACTCCTACCTTATCAAATGTTACATGACACGTTGGACTAGGATAGCCCGGAGTGGACTTCTGATGGGACTCCGTGGCGTATCCATGA
>NMUG010011542.1:0-10605 GCA_002855965.1 Monotropa hypopitys
GACAAGGGGTCTAACACCCAACTCTAATCGTCAACGCGAACTGAGGAATCCATACTAAAATTCATTAATCGATTTAAAGCGATGAATTAAATTCCTAAAACGTATTTAGAAAATACGGGTCGTTACAACCTTAGCCAACCCAAGAAAGACAAACAACATGACAATTCAACCTCGATCAAATATTTAAAATCAACGTTTTATCACAATGGGGCTAAGGAAGGTCCAGGTTCACCAAAATGCGAAGGGAAGGGGGCTTAGACACCCAAATCCCAACTCAATATCCACTTAGTAATTTCATCGAGCACTTGGCGTCCCATAGGTTCTAAGGGACTTATTTTGATTTTATAATACAACGCACCCAATATACCGTTCATTTAAGTCCTACAACCACCCTAAAATCAATATTCACCCAAAACACAAGTTATACTTCTCACAGAAATTTTGTCGAATAAGGTACTCACCAAACTCTAAAGGGCATATGGTGAGCATAAGGGCTTGACTTAATCAACCAAACATCCATACAAGTCCTACGATGACCCGATAGTGCTAAATCCTCCGATGCTCATATCACGATTCACCAGGGCATTTCGTCGAACACGTGGTGGCCACAATCTCCAAAGGTCATGAATTAACCTAACAACCATCAAACTACATCTCAATCATTACCCACACACTCGACGACATCTACCAAGACTCATGCAAGGCCACCTCAAGTAAGAATAATCTTTAGACTACGAAAATGCAATACAGATATGCAATGACTACGGGAGGGAAATGTATGTGCACTCTCTCACACACACAAGATAGGAGTTAAATATTTACCCACCGGAGTCACAAGAGCTCAGAGGTTGCCGGAGAAACTCCCTCAACACCACCGCATAGATCTGCTCGAGCTTGACAACGTTAATGGAGGAGGTTTTCTTCAAAGATCCAAGGATGAGCCAAGGTTTTATAGAGAAGAGGGGGAGAGGTAGGGTTTTTAGAAAGAGGGGAGAGGTTTTTCGGGTAAGAGGGAGAGAAAAAATGAAGAAATGGGCCAAAAACACGTGACCCACAAGTTAAAACACAACTTTCAGCTGCGACATCTAGACGAGAACCCACCACCGTCTGGACGGACACTACCCCGGTCTGGACGAGACCTTCTGAAGCACAACCCCATACCCTCTGATCCCTCGTCCGAACGGGACCAGTCCTGGTCCGAACGATCCCCCAACTGAACGTCCTGAAGCGACTCTGAATCACTCCCAAACCTTCCCGATGCAACCGAGGACATTTCCTCAATGTTCTAGACCTCGAATAATCGTCCCAAGGCCACGTCGTGACCTTCCTAGAAGCCACGAACGTCAATGACGATTAAACTAATGATTTGCGGACTTACCAAAACACCTCGTTATCATCTGAATCGCATGCAGAGGAAAGAAATCCAAGACCAATAGGTCAAAATCAATTTAAGGCTTCCAGAGATATATTTCAAAACCAAGGAATTGAATTTGAAAGATTGGAAATTCAAGTCGTGATATCTCATACCCCTTAAAGAAATTTCATCCTTGAAATTGAGTAAGAAAGAAGAGGAGATGAAAACCAAACCACCCGACTATCGAGACCAAAGAATTCCACTTCTCAACAGTTGAATCGAAACTGAAACTCACCTCCACAACGAACTTCTCAAGAGTTGGATTACACGAAACACGATAATATCTTCAAATGGGATGCTTGGATTCGATGTAATTACTCGGACACTCGGTTAAGCATAGGTACGATCTCGCTTAATATCCAAAAGTTTATTCGCAATAGTAACAATACAAGGGCACACTTCACAATCCACATGCCAAGAAATAAGGGAATGCCTTTCGATACGATATTGATACGCCGACACAAAATCGATTCCATTGAGATACCAAAGAAGGGAGGGTCCTACAAGTGACAACCTTCTCAAGGACCAAGAATTTAAAACCTTCTTAGGACGGCTCTTACCAAACAAAATATAGATGAATCGATGCTACAGACCTCAACACACACTCTCTCTCTTTTCGATCTACAAACTCGCACATAGGTAACTCACATGTTATCGTCCTCTACAAACCAATAGTCGCACTACGGGTACATCGATACATAAGGATACTCCAAGGACACACCGATATGCCGATACGCCCATACGACAATAGCTTGGTGATGTGTAACTAACGGAAATACATTGTCATACCAAGGCCCACGAGCTACCTCGACTATAACGCAACACATGGACATGCTCCCAAAATTTGCAAGTCAAAGAATATCCAACACCACACGCACACATCCTAGCGTGGTAACCGTATGACCTTGGTGATTTGTTTTGAAATGCCCCGGCTGGTAGCTCTTCCCAAACTAGTTCACACATGTCATGTGTATATCACACAACCAAGAAAAATACTCATGCACCAACACATGCCAAAATGTGCAAGTGCCAAGCCCAAACAACATGGCATGGCACTAAACTCACACCAAGTCTAGACCTCAATATGTATTTGCACCCAACTTTTTCACGGTTAATCGAACACGCACTTTGTTGATACTCAAATTTTGACTCAACCCTTACAAATTTAAAAATCAGCAAAACGTTCTTCACAGAGATCAATACGCACATACGGAATGTTCGGACTCCTCGCGGACAGCACCGATGTCATCCAAAAATTTCAAGACGATGAACCAACAACGGTAAAGTGTTAAGGAACATTTACCCAGACTCGCAATTTCAATCTGATGCACCAGTCGAGACAAATTACAAACAGACGGTGTAGAAACCTCATCCGAACAGGCAGAATAGTCGGGAACAAGCAGAATCCCGCACGAGCAACCAAAATTTTCCTTTTGAATGGAATATCGAGGGTAAATTCATTACTAAGAAGACGGCATAAAGACTAAATCCATCCGATCCAAAATTAGAATTTAGTTGAGGATAAACATCAATTCGTTCAGATCTATCTGCAGTTGTCAGTCAGTCTCGGAAATCAGCGAATATATTTTGCACGGACCTCGTCTTCAAAGTCTGACATTCCCTGTGGAATAGATTTTATAGAATTTGAGCAGCCCAAAAGGTGCACGTAACGCTTCTCACTTTGTTTAAAGTATCAGAGCTGTATTTCAGGGTTTTCCTGAGAAACGTCTAATTCAAGCCCGAGATATTTTCTAAATTCACGATCCAACTCAATAATCGAGAATATCAAATTTAAAATGTCAAAGACCGAGTTTGACAAGGGGACGACCAAGCGCAAACAGAAGCTTTGGACCGAGATTCAGAACTTCGGGATACTTTTTCAATTTTAAGATATTTTCATTTCATTTTTAATTAAATTTTTCGAAGGAAATAGGCCAGGAACCTTCCAAAACCTTCCACAAATATCCAATCTAGCACATGGCCCGTGAGCCATGTGATTGGCCCAATTTTGTACATGTCACAACTATAGTTGCAACATCTATCTATTATATATAGGAACTCACCATAGACTATTTTAAGATCCAAGCATCCCAATTGCTGCAGAATCACTCTAAAATACCCAAAGCCCTCGGGCATATCTTTGCTAGTTTTCCGAAACTACCCCAAATCCGGCCGAACCTCTGCCGAACCCGAAAACTGCTAAGAACAAACTTCGTTCTTAAAGTACAACTTCAAACCCAAGCTAATTTCCAGCCACCGAAAGGTCTAGCGAACAAACCAAAACCCCGAAAACCTACAAACCCTCCTTCCGCATCTTTGTGAAGTAACCGAATCTAGCTAAACCTTTGGATGTTTCCTTCGCTAAATCTCTTTTGATTTCTTATATTCTTGGGAGACTCTTGATAGTCTTCTAATCTATAGTTTGGTATTAGTCACTCGGCCGCGTCCGATACTATACCTTACTATATTTTAAAAAAGCTATCTTAAGAAGTCGTCTCCCCGAATTGTACAGATACATCAATACGAATTTGCCGCCATTTATTTATACTTGTCTTTTCTTTTTGAACAAATATCTGCTTAAAGAAGATGTCATTTTATGTCTTTCTCCTCGTCAATTAGGGACATGCGAGGCCATGCCTGCTCTGTTGTCGCATACGAGAAGAACATAAAAACATCTTCGCCCTAAAAATATAATCTCGGCTCATGCACCCTCTTTATCGCTTTTATTTTAATTTCTATAGCCCGACCTTGTCGGTATGCTATATACTTGTCATCTAGCTCGGACTATATCCAGTTCAGTTTATATTGTATGTATCGCCGTCTAGCTCGGACTATATCCAGTTCGGTTTATATATATGATATCTTATACCCCTGTTTATATTATATGTATCGCCGTCTAGCTCGGACTATATCTATCTCAGTTTATATATATGATATCTTATACTCCTGTCTATACATACATATACTTATATATATTACATCATATATATACACACACTCTCTTCAGCGATTCACATTCGCTTTCCCCAAAATACTTTCAAACAAAACAAAATTCATGTATCCGTACTCTGAAGTGAAAGCTTGCAGTAGCTACCAGAATCGGATTACAGGAATGCCTTGTGACTCGGATCATTCCGAAGCACTCGATATTATGTGGGATTTTTCACACTCAAAGAAAATAATTTCCTCCCCCATTTTTCAAAACATAGTCGAAGCTCTTCCGACTGAAAAATACTCAAAATACTTTAAAAGTAAAAAACATTCCTCGATTCGTACTCTAGAGTGAAAGCTTGCAGTAGCTACTAGACTCAGATTAAAAGAATGCCTTGTGACTCGGATCTTTCCGGAGCACTTGATATTCTGTGGAATTTCCAAAAAAAAAAGCAAACATTTTCGAAAACCCAATCGAAGCTCTGTCCGATTGGTAAAATAAAAACCTTTCTTCCAAGCCCGGTCGAAGTTCTGCCCGGCCACATTTTCACAAATCATTTTTACAATCGAAGCTATGTCCGACTGAAAAATACAAAAACACTTTCAAAAAAACAAAAACAAAGTTTTTCGATCCGTACTCTGAAGTGAAATATTGTAGTAACTATCAGACTCGGATCAAAAGAATGCCTTGTGACTCGAGACATGCCGATCCACTCGATATTCTTTGGAACTTCCAAACCAAAAACATACATTCTTTCAAAAACACAGTCGAAGCTCTGTTTGACCAATTTTAAAATACTCTTTCAAAAACTCAGTCGAAGTTTTGTCCGACTGTAGAAAATTTCTTTTTCAAAACATAGCCAAAGTTCTGTCCGGCTAAAACGAAATTTTGCTTTCAAAGCACAATCAAAGTTCTGTCCGACTAATAAATACAAATAAATTAACAAAATAAAATTGTTTTCTCAAATGCAGTCAGAATTCTGTCCGACCGTAGAAAACCGCTTTTCAAATATTTAGCCGAAGTTCTGTTTGACTAAATTCCAAAGTCATATTTTCAAGGAATAGTCGAAGTTCTGTCCGACTACCTGAAATAAAATCATTCTTCACAAATACAGTTGTAATTTAGTCCAACTATAGAAAAACATTTTTCAATACACAACCGAAGTTCTGTCCGGCTCAAAATTTCTTTCAAATCACATTCGCAGTTCTGTCCGACTGTCACAAAATGAAAACCAAATTAACAAAACAAATTCATTTTCTCAAACGCAGTCGGAATTCTGTACGACCGTAGAAAATCATTTTTAGCGTAGTTCCGTCTGGCTCAAAACAATTCTTTCTTCCAACCAAAACTGGGCCAAAATGTCGCCTGTAACTCTTTCGAAATCCAAACCGGGCCGAAATCTGCCCATCAACAACTATATCAAGGAGTCATTTTATTCGATTCATTTTATACATATCAGTAATAATTATTCATTTCTCTTAGCCGAGAAAAGAATTGATTTTGGGTTAAAAAGAAATATATTTTTGAAAATTAAAGTACCGAAAGGGCGAGTAGGGTGCCTAACACCTTCCCCATTCGTAATTTAAACCCGGAACTTCGAATTTCTGGTTATGTAGACACCTTTTTCAAAATTGAAAATCATCTTTTCAAATCAAATACCGGTGACTTGGTACACCGCAACTCTATGCCGGGTGGCAACTCCAAAAACAGATTAATAATAGGTTGCACATTGTTTAGGAAATTGCAAATCTGTTGTTAAATCTGTACATTTTAAAATCGGCACACTCAGGCCATCAGAGATTTTCAAACAAAGTTGCAAACTAACCCACACAATGGGAAACAATCCCAACAACGCGGATTTATCCATCCCGGAAAACGACTCCTCCGCGTAAGGAGGCGAGGGAACGACGGAAAAATTTTCCAGTACGACAGCTGGCGACTCCGCTAGGGACTTTCGAGGATTTCGGCTTGCGAAACCTTTTTCAAAAATAAATCTCTTCCGAAATTTCGAAATCAATCATTTCTCGGCTTATTATTACTGATCTGCATCGTGTTTATTTCTTTTTAGGAAGATTACAGGGTGCGTTGCTAAATAAAAAGGTTCTGCGTTGATAAAAATTGTTGCGCTGAAACCATTTACTACTTATATCTTGCTTATTGATATAACTCCAAAAGGATTTTCCCTCATTTTCGAAAAAAAACTTACTTACATTGCATATGTACAGTTTTCATGCATCATTTGCATCATCTCCTATTTTGGGTGGAAGTCATGACTGCCCAAAATGGATACTACCCTATTAACCCAATCGGGGACACGACAGTAAACTGCGCGACCCTAAAAAGTCTGTGGCCGAAATGAGGTACTCCAACCAAATCATCGACTCTACGATGGTACCCTCACGGGGCCAGAGGTGTGAAGATTTGGGAGCCATTAAACCTTATCAGTCAACATTGCTATATACTACATATAGAATTCCAAAAAGAGTCAAAGCCAAAAACCCTATTTACTGTTTTAGGGCAAACATTTTGATTCCGAGGAGAATCCTTAGGGATATTGGTCGAGATTAGACTACGGACTTGTCATTTTTCAAAAAACTCCCGATAAATTTACAAATCCGAGATCATCATACGGACTCCATGTCCGAGGTATGTCCCGAATTTTAAATTTAAAGGGAAGTCCGTACGTCTCCAATCATCCCAAAGACTTTCTCTTATGCATATATCTGCTAAATATCATAAATTGTCAGCGTCTTTAGAGGTATCAGTCAAAAATAGATTACAGACTTATCATTTCAAAACCTCCCAAGAATTTACAATCCAAAACCATCCTCTAGATTCCATGTTCGAGGCACGTCTTGAATTATAAATCTCAAAGGCAGTCCGTACGTCTCCGATACCCCCAAAGACATTCTCCTTGTATACTGATTCGAGCTTAGTGTTGCCTTACAGGTACCGACATCGCTCAGTCTATACAGTTATCACCTCCATCAGTACTCTGTATCTGCCACCTCAAATCATGGCAGCATACGATAACAGGAGAAGTATAAACGGACAGTTCCGGGGAATCTGGAAACCCCGAGATAACCATCCTCAAAATTCTAACTAGGCCAGAGCGCCTATCTTTCTACCGACTCTACCAAAGGTCACCCTGCCACGGCTGCCTCAGGTGTCAAAATACAATCCTCGTCAGGTCCTCTTTAATTATTCCAAAATAATTTCAAAGGAGGATTCTCACAAGAAACAGGTCAACCAAATTGGCAGAATAACTCGGTCAGGAAGGATCTATGCCCAGCCAAGTCCGATAGAAAACCAAAAGAAAATAAAATAGAAGAGATAACCGAAGAAGAAATGTAGGATTTTGTCAAAACCCTCATGAAAAACGAGTTCGGCGCCGTTGAACAGCTGAGGAAAACTCCTGCCCATATTAACATACTTGCCTTATGAAGTGTTTTGCTTGAAGTTACCTTATTTGGATGGAGGGACTCTTCCATTCCCCAACCATTCTTGTCAAGAAAATTTTAATCATGCTAGTTTTGGGGAATGTGGAAATTTTATTGAGTCATCATCAAACTCTTACAATGAAGACATGGCTCCACAACAATTCATTTATTCGGAGCCGCCCATTGAATTTCATGATCATTATTCTCCAGTGGAATCTTATGATTGCCCGCCACCACAACCGGATCCATTGGAGGACACTCTTGATCAATTCATGCATGCACAACAACAAATCAATGCGGATATTCTTTCACAAATTTCCATGCTAAATTCAAGCATTAAGGACCTTCTTCTCCCATCTTACGATGCAGCCCAACCTACTGACCCCTTGGAGGAGCCTTGTCTTCCTCCCGAGAAGGTCGATTTCCTTGAACTTTCACATGCGGGTATTAATCATTCTCTCTTAATAGCCCAAGCATCAATGGGGGAACTCCTCGATTTCGACAATTCCACTTCTCTCACTCCACCCGATGAGATTGTGGTGAACCTTAATGATGATTCGAGTGAGGAGGAGTTTGATGTGGACTATAGGAGTGTGGATATTGTTGATGTTGTTGTTTCTTCGCCGGTTGAGTCTACTTTGTCATGTATTCCTCAAGAGTCCATTGAGTGTGCCATTATTGCACCCATTCTCATCGATACTCTTGGGGAGTCTATTTTTCCGGTTGAGCCCATATTGCCGGTTGTGAGTGTGCCTATAGTTTCTTGTGTGCCCCTACCACCACCACTTTTGTCTACATTGGAAAATATTGATTTTCTTGGCGTTGACCGACTCCTTGCGAGTCATGTTTCATGTTCTATACTTTTGGTCAAGGCTTTGAGAATCATTTTTAATCGTGGTGGTAGGATGTTTGGTCATATATTTTTGAAGCGTCCAAGTATTTATTCATTTGGGTTGGGCGACTTCAATATTTTCGGAGGGAATTTCGATTGTTTACTTTGGGATATGTCCCCCTTTGCCATATTAATTTTATCACCACATTTGGGGGGTCATCGTCTCGGTTCTTGCCTAGTATTTAAGGCACCACTATCTTTTTCTTTTCTTGTAGTTTTCTTTTCCATTTCTTTTGTTTTTTTACTATCATTAAAAATACAAAAAAAAATGATATTGCACTCTTGGCTACCATTAGCAAGCAAGTTTTGGACTAACCGTTTGCTTCGGAGTTGTAGTTGGTGTTATTTTTGCCAGGTTCCTTGCTTCTTGTTTGACTTTGTGAGGTATTATCGGCTATGCTTTGAGGTATTGGTTAGTGGGTGGTTTTCTCTTTCCACTCCGGAGGTATTCTACTCTCTTTTTCTTATTTTTAGCTCTCCTCGCACGAGGACGTGCTCATTTTAAGTTGGGGGAGTGGCACACCTTCGTGCTATCTTTCTTTTTATTTTTCATTTGGTCTCATTTTTTAATTTTTAGAATAATTGTGGATTACCTTTGCATAGATGTTGGGATGTTGCGAGTTCACTCTTTTACATGTGTAGAATGGTGTGATCCTTGTTTAGACATGTTGGTGTCATCTTTGGTCATTTTTTCTAGCTTGTTGAAAATTTTTCTTGGCACCTAGATTTAACCCATTGCACTTCACGAAAACTTAGGCTTGAGTCGCTTGTGAGTCGTACCTCGCTTGTCTCGGTGGCTTGTTTAGTGGAGACTTATGCCCGAGTGAGCTTAGTGCCTTACTTTTTTTTGGAGTGGTGTCAAATGAACTCTTGTTGTCACGGAACATAATCTTACTCATTGTGGATCTCATTATTTTTGTCGCTGTGCATTGGGAATTCACTTTCATTGATTCATCACTTTGATTCACATGCACGGTTGTTGTTGGACCTTGGAGAGGATTTTAGGCAATTTTTGACATTTTGGGCCGAATCGTTCCTTGTTACATATTATCACTTGTTTGCCCACTTGAGCCGTCATCCAAACCTTTTCTTGATTGAGCTTCCGTTTCCATATTTATGCTTTGAGAATGAGGTTGATCTTTGTGATGTTTACGATGATGAATTGGTGAGATAAGGAGTTGTATGGTTGTTTTGTCATATTTGGAGAGATAAGAAGGATTGTTTGTATGTTGTATTCATTGTGGTGTATCCCTCTTCACCTAGAAAAATCATGAAACAAAAAGAGGAAACAAGAAAAAAATTGGGGAAGAAAACAAGTTGGGGGATCACCTATCATTTTATAAGACATGTTGTCTTCATTTTTTTGTTGGAAAGTATCGGTGGTTGAGAAAAATTCATGTTTATGGCGTAGTTGAAAAGAATTTGATATTGGAGTTGCATTTTAGTTGATAAGGGCCCTGTGGATTGATTTTCCCTCTACAGTCACACTTCGCCTATCTCTCAAGCACACTTTGTTTTACCCTTTGCCCGATACATTGCCCTTACCTAACGTTATCACCGATAGAAGTCCTAGTTGATCCTTGGAACAACAATTGCGTGTGCATGTGGATTGCGAACATCATTCCCTTTGTTTAGCAAATTTCCGGTCATGAGTGTTAGGTTTTTGTTTTCATTTCTCCGGGACTATTTGGTCTATCGGGCATTGTACTGTTTAGTTTATTCGACAATCATGGTAATAAAGACTGTCAAAGCTAAAGTGACGAAGCCGTGTGACTGAAGCTCGAAGACATTCATGAAGACTGACATATTCAGCAACAGTCGCATCAAAAAGCTGTGTTCGTGTCGCACCAGTTCAAGTCAGGTATAAAACTCACGTGCACGACATATGCATGCATCTATTTAATTCATTTATTTTTAATATTGATTT
>NMUG010011543.1:0-10604 GCA_002855965.1 Monotropa hypopitys
C
The DNA here is from genome assembly GCA_002855965.1 of Monotropa hypopitys. Classification (NCBI taxonomy): domain Eukaryota; kingdom Viridiplantae; phylum Streptophyta; class Magnoliopsida; order Ericales; family Ericaceae; genus Monotropa; species Monotropa hypopitys. Next base: position 2 of record NMUG010011543.1, read on the forward strand.
AGTGTTGGTCCGGAGGTCCGTGAGGCCGACGGCCCTGGATTGCTCCGTGAGATGTGTGTTGAATCCGGACGTTAGGGGGTCCGGCCCGAGACAAGTGGGGTCCGGCTACCACAAGGCCCAAAGTCATTCGGATTCAATACATTCGAACATAAATGTCTAAAAAAATTGCAGTATTCAATTATAGCTTTAGCTACCTTTGTAGGCAATGCTCTTCTCACAGCAATGGGCAACAACTGTTGCATCAGAACATGACAATCATGACTCTTCAGTCCCGTAATACTTCTCTGCTTGAGATTTAAACATCGTGAAATATTTGATGAGTAACCATCAGGTACTTTAACATCTTTTAGGACCTTTAAGAAGATGTCTTTTTGTTCATTGGTCATGGTGAAACAAGAAAAGGGTAGAAAGACTTTCTCAGTTTCCACTAGTTGAGAATGAAGTGCCTTACGAATACCATGGAGTTGAAGATCAAGGCGAGCCTTTAAATTGTCTTTGGTTTCCCAGTGACACCCAATATTGTCCAAATTATACTCTCACAAACATTCTTCTCAATATGCATGGAATCGAGATTGTGGAGAATCAAATTATGAGGCCAATATGTTAACTCAAAAAGATGCTTTTCTTTTTCCAATTTTCTTGTAGTCGTCTTTCATTCACGTTGACGTTGCTTTCACCTTCAAGATTCGTCTTTCTCTTCTTAGAAACATATACTGTCTCAAATTTTCCAAAATTATTCTCAATGAACTCCACTTGTTTCAATATATCATGACCAAATAAGTTAGGAGGCATTGGTCGCAGTTCAACAGTTCCATCGAAATCAATTGCATGTCTCCGAAACTCATGTCCTTCATCTAGAAATCTTCTATGGCCCATATAACAAAACTTTCGATAGTGTTTCAACCATCAAGAATGTGTCTCAATATTACAACAAGGGCAAGCTACAACTCCTTTTGTGCTTCATTCAGATAAGTTAGCATATGCTGGAAAATTGTTTATACTCCACATTAATCTTGCATGCAACTGAAACATCTCCTTTTTGGATGCATCATATGTACGAATGCCTTCAGTCCATAGATCATTTAGCTCCTCGATTAAAAGCTGCAGGTATACATCAACGTTGTTTCCGGGTGCAAAAGGTCCATCAATTAGCAAGGCCAATTTAAAAAATGGTTGCTTCATGCATAACCAAGGAGGCAAGTTGTATGGCATCAATACCACGGGCCACGTGCTATGAGCAATGCTTATTGTTCTAAATGGATTGAATCCATTGCTTGCAAGTCTGAGTCTAATATTTCGACTATCACTACCAAAAGTCGGGTACTTTTTATCGAAATCTTTCCAAGCAGGGGCATCAGCTGGATGCCTTGAAATTCCATCATCAGAGCATTCATCAGCATGCCATCTCATGAGTTGAGTTGTCTCTGAAGTCATGAAAAGCCTTTGGAGCCATGGTTTTTATAGGAAAGTGCCTCACTTGTTTGACAGGGGTTTGTGTTACTTGGACAGTTCGATCATCTAAAGACAATGTAGTTTCTTTGTACCTCGAGCTTTGACATTTTTTTGCATTTATCAATGTCCTTTTTGTCTTTCCAGAATAACATGCAATCCTTGGGACATGCATCGAACTTGACATAACTAAACCCCAAAGCTTTTCTCAACTTTTTGCCTCATAATACGAGCAAGGCAAGGTTTTACCCGGTGGAAATGCCTCCTTCAAACACTCCAACAACATATCAAATGCAGCATCAGACATACCGTTAAGTACTTTTATATGCATTAATCGCATAATAAATGACAAAGTTGTGAACGTCTTACAACCTAGATACAACTCATGTTCTGCATCATATATGAGTTTGAGAAATTCCTTGGTTTTCTCATCGGAGCTAGGCTCTATACTATTTCAACTTTGAGTATGGATAAAGTCACTTTTTGTCTAGGAAATCCGAAAGCCTCGTGTACCAAACCAACCATATCATCTATGGAATTCGATTCACGGTTTGCATCTACTTCACTTCCACTGAATAGAGCCAACAACTCACCGTGTATTATTCATCTAGTATACTGAGTGTCGAACCCATAAATAATTATATGTTCTTTCATGCGATCCTTTGTCTCGAAAAAAAGGTTAGTACATTTTTTGCACGGACAATATATCTTCGAATCTAAAACTTGATTGGCGAAGGCAAACTCAAGAAAATGTTCTGCCCCTTGTTCATATTTTGGGTCTAGTCTATCCTCATATGAATTCAAGACTTATCCATAACATCTCTTATGAGCACCTGAAATGGTACGAGAAATTATTGGAAAAATACTCAAACACATTATTAAATTGCCATTTATACAAATAGTCAAAAAAACATAATGCTACTATTATGTTAACATCAAAGACATCATGACTGAGTAAATGCAATGAAATGCCCATTAGACTAACAACAATGTAACAGTATGAGTTATCAAATTGGAGTCACAATAATGTAGTGTTAGACTACTCAAATGGCCATGTTTAATTGTAAACTATGGATTTCAGAGAAACTTGTTTGATTAGTTGTAAAGTCGATCTGTTTGCTAGTTGGGAAATAGAAAGAATATGAAGGAGAATATATGAAATGGCAACAAAAGTTCTTACTACTTTTCTTATCTCGATCTTCCTGCTTTTTTCTCTTCCTCTATCTCAATATCCTTCTATCTTCTCGTAATCAACACAGAAATTTACATTACTATCACGATTAGGGTTTTTACGGAATTAATCCAAGTGTTAAAAGGGAAAATAAATCAAAGAGCAACAATTTTCCAACATGATTAACATATGAGAGTAGGATGAATTCATTTATAGTTTCAACAATAGGATTACATCTTTCACTTAAGCATTATTCGCAAAAATTACATCACGATACATTGCATCTTTCATTATTCACAATAGTTTTCCAACATGATTTATGATTTCAACAACATGATAAGCATTACATCTTTCACTTAAGCATTAATCATGGTGCGACATCATGATGCAAAATATGTTACATCTTTCGCTTAAGCATTACATGTCATGGGAAAATTTATCCTGATGAATCTTAGGTTTACCATTGCACCATCCATACAGATTTTCACAGAGAAATGGAGAGTTTTGTTTTTGTACTTTCCCGTGATTCTCAATGCATAAAGAGCCTGATAGATTCTTGGTGGAATTTTTGCTACAATGACTTAAATTTGAAAAACAAGGACCAAACAACTGAAATCGGTAAAAAAAGTAGGAAGAGTTTCAATAAAAAAGTGATACCATACAGATTTTGTCTCTTGTACCATATTTGCTAGAAGAATCTATCAGCAACTTCTCAAGAGTTGTACAAAGATAAAAATTCTCATTTTGTGACCAAGACACAAACCTCAAACATTATAAAGTTGAGGAACGATGTACTAAAGAAGTTTAAACTAAGAGTATAACAAAAAGAGAGGAAAAAAATTCTGCTTCAGTAGATCAAAGCACCAGGCAAATGAAGATAATGTAACGAAAATGGAAAAGAAGATTGATGTACCAATTGAGTCTTGTATAGCCTTCTCGCGCGAGGGCTTGAGGGTTGCTGTTGTCGTTGTCGTTGTTAGTCATGCGGGGTTCTTCTCGCTTGAGGGTTTGAGGGTTCTGCTCTTCACGAAATGTTTGGTCCATCTTGCACGATGGTTTGTTTCCCCTAATTAATTTGCGCCAAAAATCACAAAACACGGCGGTTTACAACATCCGTATAATAATCAAACACTGCTGTTAGACATTACTGCCATTTAAACTCTGTTAAAACCGACGGTTTATCATTACCACCATTTAAAATATGGACATTACAACCTGTTTCTATTACCGTCGTTATTGGACTGTTTTGCCGGCTATTTTAAACCGTCGGAAGTATTACCGCCATTTAAGGCCGATTTTGGCATAATGATCTTTTAAGATTCTTTCATTTCTATTATATAGACTAGAGTTTGTTCATGCCTCTGGTATGACACAATAGAGATGGATCCCACACTTCGGAATCCAACATAAATAATCTGAATTATTGATAAATTTTAAACAATTTATCAAGTGTCTTTGTAAAAAATTAGCACATTCAAATAACTGTAACTATTTCATCCAAAATAATTTTGAAATTAGGCCGAAAACTTCTGAACAAAAAATAATCACTTTTGATGAAAAAGATACATTTATCCGAATGGATATTTTTTACAAGATCACTCAAAATATTATTATAAAATTTATTAATGGCTCAGATTATTCATGAAAGGATGCAAAGTAAGGGTACAAAAAAAGTGTTTGAACCATTGGATTATATCAATCATATTTATCCAAAAGAAATATAACATGGGTGGGGTCCCACACTCTCTTGAATTGTAATAGTAACTAGAGTTTGCATGTATCTACGGTATGATGCAATGGAGGTGAGGACCCATTCCTTGGAGTCCCACATAAATAATCTAAATCGTTGATAAATTTTAAAACAACTTTTTTAATTAACCTTGAAATAAATCAACTCATTTGGAAAAGTGTAAGTGGTTCATCTAAAATAATTCAAAAGTTATACCCAAAACTTTTGAATGAAATAATAATTATTAGATGAAATACTTATAGTTATTCGATTGCGGTGTTTTTTAAAAAGTCACTTAAAATTTATTTAAAATTTTATTAATGATTTAGATTATTCGTGTGGGCTCCGAAGAAAGAAAAAGAAAGAAAATAGTTTGGACCATTGAATTGAATCAATCTTGTCCATCGCAAAACAATATTACATGGCAGTGGTTGGGGCAACAACACCTCCTTATTTTGTAATATAGATTATAACGGTTAGGATAGAATGTTCCTAAAACTTAGTTGAATTCGGAATTGGATTGATATATGACACTTTAGGAGTGATGTTGGAATATTGTGTAAATTTTTTGGGGTCATGGAGTAGAGTTGTAGAAGTTTTTCAAGAGATTAGTTTATGAATTGAATGATGTTATGCAGAATCTAAAGAGATGGGAAATGGAATGAGTAATACGAGATATTGAGTAATACGAGATATTGAGTAATACGAGATATTGAGTAATACGAGATATTGAGTAATACGAGATATTGAGTAATACGAGATATTGAGTAATACGAGATATTGAGTAATACGAGATATTGAGTAATACGAGATATTGAGTAATACGAGATATTGAGTAATACGAGATATTGAGTAATACGAGATATTGAGTAATACGAGATATTGTGTTCGTGGTTATAGGGTGAGAAGTGGTTGGATTGAGTTTAGTCTAGAGATAGAGGTGGGTTTATACATTTGAGGAATGTGGCTTTTGCTTCCGCATGTAATGACTATCGATAGCCCGTGCCGATAGCACGAGACGATAGATTAAAGACCGTAACACAATACCTAAAAGTATGACAAAACTTTAGATGTTCATAGTGCCTTCGGTACACATTAAAAAAATTAATATTGTATTCATTTTGTGATTTAAACAATACATATATATAGCGCTTGGATGTATGACATGTCAAGATATGACATGAAAATTTTGTGTTTTGGGGTCATTGGATGTAGGACGTAATCAATCTTGATCATTGGCAAAAAATATGGCATGACAAAAAATATAACGTGACAATTATAGGGGTCTATAGCTCCTTGTTTAGTATATATAGATAGGGATTGTTTGTGCCAATGACACGACCTATGCACATATGCCCTTGGTACTTGACACGTGACTTGTGCTTTCCGCACTTGGTTTGTGACTCGTGCCTTTGGGACTTCACAAATGCACAAAGTTTTTGGGTTTAAAATCAAGCATTAACGCAGACATCACAGTCTCAAAACAGTACAACATAGTGAAATGAAACAACCCAAAATCGAAACCCGAACAAACGAAGAAGAAAACAAAATTGAAATAAATTGATTAAAATTTATTAGTGTAAAAATAAACCTCATCACATGTTCCCACAGTTATAGTAGAGGAAACAATTAAGAAAACAAAATTGTAATAGGTAAAAGCAAATAATAAAAGTTTTTATCACTCAGAATTGAAATTCTGTCGGTCTGGTAAACAAAAAATGCAAGACTGAGAAATAATAAATTATAAGGACACTTAACATATGCAATAAAGAATTAGTATTTAAAAGGGAGTGAAGAATTGAGGTTTTTAATTTAAGTAAAAAGCAAACACAATTCTACAATTGCAAATTCAAGAATGATTTTCCATAATTATTTTATCCAACAAACATGTACATGAAATCTGAAGGGTGGAAAAATAAAATGATAGAACCAAAAACGGAAATCAGACATGAAAGCACATTCCTTTAAAATAAAAATTTTAATTTATTCAAACGGGATACGATCTTGGCCATAACGGTGATTCAAGAAAATAAAAAATCTACAGTATTTTGGAATTTGGAACAACTATAAGGTTTTGGTATTCAAGTTGAAATAAAACAGAGACACACAAAGTCATTAATTCTTGAAAGTAATCTATATTCATAAAACATATTTTTCATACTCAAAGCAAATATGTCAATAATTTTTGTTTGTTTTGGAAAGTATCTTTCCTTTATAAACAATGAACTTTACAACGTGTGAGGAGAAATTGAAATAAGAAAGAACATTGAGGTTTTCAAAAAGAGAACTTGTTGGAAGCATAAATGGTACCCAGTTTTTCAGAATTGGAATCGTATATAATTTATTGCAAACCTTTTGGTTCTAAGATTTGTCTTGTAGTTACTAAATTAAAAACCAACTTAAAATGTAAAATAATTATTTGATTGTATCTAGTTTGGAATTATAAAATGCAGTGCGACTTTCAAAAGCAAAAATATATGCTAAGGTTCATGCATGTGACTGATAGTGTAATAGAAAAAAAACCATTTTGCTTCCTTGACTCCCTCCCTTAGCATTGTGTGTATAATTTGATGTATCACATTATTCTGAGTAGGATAATTAAGGGATAAAATTCACTATAGATCCCCACTAACAACAATTCTCAGATTTGTAATTGTGGATTTTGAAGTTTTTAGACTCCCTACTCAGACTAACATTGTCATCACCAATTGTACCTTTATCCCAATTGAAGGGAAATACATACCTAATTGAAAACTCTAGAGATCATCCCAGGGGATCATTATAGAGTTGAAGGGTCAATGGTTTCCATCGATAGAGCAGAGAGTAGAAGAGGCATGGACGAATGCTTCAAACACTTTAAACAGTCACTGGTCCTTTACTGAGAGATTTAATGCCTTGGAAAAAATAGGCATTTAATCGAACACCTTTTCATCAAGCTTAGGAGTCCAGAAATATGACTACCCAAATACCCACACTAAATATATATATACCTCAATGCGTTTGTGCAATTAAAACCCAAAGTCATTAAAGACACATACCTCTGAAATAGAAAATGTGAACAGACATATCGAGGGCTTTGATGTTGCAGACTTTCATCTAATAATTCACAAATTAATCCATCAATTCCCTTTGTTTCAAGCATTAATTGTTTGTTCTGTAACAGCTATTTTTAGAAACCAAATCACTGGAAATCGTGAAACACAAAACACTATGCGGTTGAGGAATTCAAGTCTTGATAGATGATCCTCTGCCTTTTGCTAGAAGGTAACCGCTTGTGTTACAGCTATCACGATGTAACAACAGAGTCTCAAATATGAGGTCTTCCATTTATGCATTGTATTTTTCAGAGTCATTGGCTTTCAACGATAAATGATGTGTGCTGATGATAACACAGATTAGAACAATTTCAACACACAGCTATCAGATCAGAACATAAGAATGCAATATCCCAATACAACAACAAAGAAACCATAAAGTATGAACTGAAAATGGATGATAATTACCCTAAAACCAAATCAAGTCTTGCTGAATACCAAATTTTTTGAAGAGGATGGTTAGGAGACTTTCCAGTGCGGTGCTGGGAGCTCACCATACATGGCCTCGATTTGCCTCGAGATTGCGAAATTAGAGACGATTTGCCATGATTCGTCCAGTTGTGAAGCAGATACAATTTTGGGTACTTTAATCATTTCTTACCCTTCAATAGTTGAGAAGCCATTGCGTGGTGGCAGAAGACGATGACAACATCCAGTCAGCGCCTCCGCCGCCCGTCTCCGCCCCCTGCCTCCTCTCTCGCAACCCAGTGGTTTCATGCCTCAGGCCCAGAGATTGTCGTCACGGAAGCCCCTGCACAACCCAGAGATCATTGCCTGTGTATGAACCGGACTACTGTGTATGAATCGATGGCAGTGGAGCTTTGTTCTCTCTGGCGATTGAGAACCAGTACGCGATTGTTGAGCTTTTCTTTTCTTTTCTTTGCTCTCCGGCAAGAGAGAGAGACTGTGAGTGAAATACGGGGAGAGATGAGTGAAATCGAGACGGGGTGTTTAGGGCTATCCGGCGAGAGAGAGAGAGAGACGGTGTGTGAAATGAGGCATGAAATCGAGAAGGGGAATTTAGGGTTTGCAAATCAGATACGAAATTGTGAAGTGAGAACACAGTCCGCATGAAATGAGGGTTTTGATCTCATCCATCCATTCCAATGCCACAAAACGGATCCAACAGTTCAAAATATAAACTAAAATGTGTGGGGTTCACACCGTTGTGTTTTGTATAATAGACTAGCGTATTGCCCGTGCCGATGGCACTCAACAATCTGAAAGCGCAACACAATACATAAGGGTATGATGAAACTTTAGACATTTGTAGTACATTCGTCACTGATTCGTACCTTCGGCACATTGGAGTGTCTTTGACACTCATTGTGAGTGACGGGCACTCGATCCGAGTTTTCCATATACCCTGTGTCGATGGTACGGGGCGACAGAATAGAAAGCGCAACATAATACATAAGAATATGACGAAACTTTGAGTGTTGGTAGTGCCATCTAGACTAATTCTTGATTTTTGCAATTTGGAGTGCCTTCTGCACTCATGATGAGTGATAGGCACTCGATCCATATTTCGGTATACCACATGTCGATGGCACGGTGCGACATAATAGAAAGCACAACATAATACCTAAGGGTACGACGAAATTTCGGGTGTTAGTAGTGTCTTCGGTATTGACTCGTGCCTACGGTACTTTTGAGTGCTTTCGGCATTCATAATGAGTGACGACACTCGATCTATGTTTTCGGTATAGCATGTGTTGATGGCACGGGACAATAGAATTAAAATCGAAACACAATACCTAAGGGTACGATATTGTGTTTTGCAGCATATCAAACACAAAATGTTATAGCAATATACAGCACCTTATGCATGCGAATGAGAGATTTATATCCTATTGTTCAACCTTATACAACTTATTGGTAAATTTATAGAAGAAAAAGTAAAGCAAAATAAATCATGAGATTTGGATAAATCTTCTGGCCTATGCATATATCTACATAAGTGAAAAACTCACATAGTAAAAAACTTATATGTTACTGGATGTAGTTAAGGTTTATGTGAAACAAAATCAATTAAACCGGACAAACACCACAAACCTAGAAAGCGATGTAACATGAAAAATAGATTTGACTAAGAAAAGATACAGATCACCATGTTTTTTTTTTTGAAAAGATAAAATATTATTAATCTAAAATAATAAAACATCAGACACCTCTCATAGAAACTCTGCCTAAACAGCTATCACAGCCTACCCAGCATGCACACAATATACAGCAAACTAAACCCTAAAACAAAGAATACAACAGCCAATAGGAACAAATAGCAGAAAAATACAAAAAAAATAAAGGAAAGACAGAAAATGCAGCCGCCATCACCCAACAGGAAACCCTAAAACACTGCCAACCCTAACCACCCGCCGCCCCGCTGCCATATGCCGTCAGCTTCACCCCTTTGCCGCCACACGACCACTGCCAAACCCACAACTCCGCTCCCCACTGCCGCCGATCACCATGTTAGGGTGAAAGATAATAGAAGAACACATCTTTAGTGTGTTAAAGATACATTTTAGTGAACACATCATATGCATGAGTCAGTACAGAGAGGGATGGGGGGTCAACTAATTTGATGGATTGAGCTATGATTTTTTCAACTCAAACGTAGGTTTCATCTCTAAGACTGCAGACATTAAAAACATCAATTTGACATTAAAGTAATTCACTTGCCTATGCCAATTCAACAAATACGAATTAACATAAAGATTAAGAAGATATTTTGTCGTGTCCTCGCGGATACACAGGTTCTTAACAGGGAAAAGATGCGCAAAATGTGTTAGCAATAATCAAAACAAATTGAACCTGATATCCATCATCAGAAAAAATAAGCAAAAGTAAAAGACATAATAAAAGGATCAAAAGAAGGATGGATGTGAAAATGTGAAAATAAGCAACCAAACCTGATATTTATAGCAAACAAAAGAGAAGTGCTCGAGAAATTGAATCAATTCTTTAGAAGCATTTGCGCACGACATAATGTGCGCACTTGTGCACGCAAGTTCATTATCAACCTTGGTTAATAAAGAACAACCTCGGTCCACCCAAAAGTAAGTCATTGGTCTTCCCAGAGTCTATGTTGGTATTAGCAATACTATTTGATCAAACCCCACTGTAGTGCGTGCAAATGACTATCATGCATGGATAAAA
>NMUG010011544.1:0-10604 GCA_002855965.1 Monotropa hypopitys
TTTGAAGATTTTTTTTGGGCTATCAAACTCTCTCTAAGCTCCTTGCATGGCTTCCATAGCCTTGTTCATCTTCAAGGTTTGTGTATGAAGGTTTGACTCTCTTCATCTCTCTTGCCTCTCACTCTTGATCTCTCCTTGATTATTTTTTTCTTGAAGCTCATATATATATATATATATATATTAAGGAGTATTTTTGTTGTAGTGAGTTTGTGTCTTAACTTTAGATTTTTGATCTAAAGGTTGAGTTGTTTTTGTTCTAGCAAGAGTTTGTGTGTCTTAGGTTTACCCCTTTTACATTTGAGAGTTGTGTGGTTAAATTAAAATTTGAAGTTGGTGTTCTTGATTATTTCCTAGTCCATCTAGGTTTTTGGTGTGAAGTCATCTCTTAGGTTAATTCTCATGCATCGAGTCTTTTCTTTTAAAACTTAGGTTTTTTGAGATCATTACTCATATTCAATCTCTTGTAGGGTTTACTTATTGCAATTTATTGCTTGATCCTATTTTGTATGAGATTGTATTTGTAGTAGTAACATCATTTGCATTGGAGTTCTTTATCTCTCCTTTGTTATTTCTATCTTTTTAGATATTCCTTGTCTAGTATTTGTCTTCAATATTCATTGTTTAATTATTTGTTTTCACACGCACGTGTCGATTGTTGCCTTGTCTACACTGGCCGGAGCACTTCGGAGCCGATCGAGAGTCGGAGATTAGTTGCACACTGTGGACTTGCTGGAGGATAGTAGAAGGGGCTCGGGGAGCTTTGGATAGGAGCTAGGTGGGCTTGGTGAAGTTCGGTAACTCTTGTATCCTAAACCTTTATTATTTCTAGTGAAACCGTAGACTAGGGCAGTGGTTTTTCTGCATAGGGATCAATTGATGCCTATGTAGTTTTCCACTATATATTTGTGTGTTGTGTCACTGATTTTCTCTTGCTCTATCTCTCCACTACACTTGCACCTATGATTGGTTTGTCATTATTTATTACATATCGCTTCCGTTTGCAAACAAACAATCATTGAAACAATCGTGCAATATTAAAGCTGATAAATTATTTTGTTTCAAGCATTAAAAATCAGAATTCATAAATTTTTAATTGGTCAACCTATTCACCCCCCCCCTCTAGGTTGCGGCATAGTGCGCATTCGCGTATTTCACACCGGATGGCGTGTATGCATCGGCTATCGCAAGCTGAACTCCACGACCAAAAAGGATCATTTTCCCCTTCTGTTCATTGATCAAATTCTGGAAGGGTTGGCAGGCCAGAGCTACTATTGCTTCCTGGATGGATATTCCGGGTACAACCAAGTGGCTGTCGAACCTTTGGATCATGAAAAAACTACATTTACCTGTCCATATGGTACCTTTGCTTATCGGCGCATGCCTTTTGGCTTGTGCAACGCACCGGCTACTTTTCAGCGGTGTATATGATGGCCATTTTCTCGGACATAGTGGAGAAGTTTTTAGAAGTCTTCATGGACGACTTTTCTGTCTTTGGAGACTCATTTGAAGGTTGTCTCCAAACTTTGTGTTGCGTGCTCAAACGATGTGTGGAGACCAACCTTGTCCTGAGTTGGGAAAAGAGCCATTTTATAGTTCGTGAGGGGATAGTGCTTGGACATATAGTGTCCAAGAGGGGATTGAAGTTGACCACGCCAAGGTGGACCTCATTGACAAACTTTCTCCCCTCTCTACTGTCAAGCAAATCCGCTCTTTCCTCGGACACGCGGGATTTTATCGACGGTTCATTAAAGATTTCTCGAAGATCTTTAAACCTTTGTGCGATTTACTCGCCAAAGATGTGTCGTTCGTATTTGATTCTGCATGTCTGGATGCGTTTGAAACCCTGTGGGGTATGCTCTCTACTGCCCCCATCATCCGGTCACCCGATTGGTCTCTACCCTTTGAGATCATGTGTGACGTCTCTGACTATGCAGTCGGGACTGTCCTCGGCCAACGGGTTGACCGCATTCCCCACACGATTTATTATGCAAGTAAAACCCTCTATGATGCTCAGTTGAATTACACCACTACTGAGAAGGAATTACTTGCCGTGGTATTTGCGCTTGAAAAATTCCGGTCTTACCTCTTAGGCTCCAAAATCATTGTATACACTGATCATGCTGCTTTACGGTACTTAATGGAGAAAAAGGAGAGTAAACCGAGATTGATTAGGTGGGTTTTGCTCTTGCAAGAGTTTGATCTCAAGATCCGCGAAAAAAAGGGGTTCGAGAATTCTGTAGCAGACCACCTATCCAGGATTTTGGTGGAGAACACTTGTGCCACCTCACCTTTAAAAGACTCGTTTCCCGATGAGCAATTGTTTATGGTGAGACAAGTGCAATCTCCATGGTATGCTCACATAGTAAACTACCTCGCTACAGGCGCGCTCCCATCAATTTGGTCCAAGGCCGATAAGGACCGATTCTTTGCGCAGGTGGGGCATTATTTCTGGGAAGATCCGGAGCTTTTCAAGTTGTGCTCGGATCAGATTGTACGAAGATGTATCCCTGAAACTGAGTTTCAGAGTATTCTTACTTTCTGCCACTCTCTTGAGTGTGGGGGACACTTCAGCGGAAAAAAGACTGCGGCGAAGGTTTTGCAGAGCAGTTTTTACTGGCCCACTCTCTTTAGGGATGCCCACGAATTTTGTAAGGCATGCCTTCGGTGCCAGAAAACCGGAAATATCTCACGCCGTGACATGCTACCACTATCCCCTATTCTGATTGTTGAGATATTTGATGTATGGGGTATTGATTTCATTGGACCATTTCCGTGTTCACATGGGAATGAGTACATCTTGGTGGCATTCGATTACGTGTCTAAGTGGGTATAGGCGGTAGTCACGAGGACTAATGACCACAAGGTGGTCATCAAGTTCTTGCAAGCCAATGTGTTCACACGTTTTGGTTATCCGCGTGCTATCATTAGTGATGAGGGAACTCATTTCTTCAACAAATATTTTGCGGCACTTAGGCGATATTCTATTACGCATAAGGTGGCAACACATTATCATCCACAAACAAGTGGCCAAGTGGAGGTGTCTAATCGAGAAATTAAGCGAATTCTTGAAAAACGGTTCAGCCCGATAGGAAAGATTGGTCTTTGCGCCTTGACGATGCACTTTGGGCATACCGTACCGCTTACAAGACACCCATTGGCATGTCACCCTACCGCTTGGTCTTTGAGAAGGCATGTCATCTTTCGGTGGAGTTAGAGCATAGAGCCATATGGGCTATCAAGCAGTTAAATTTTGATATTACGGCTGCTGGATTAAATAGAAGGCTACAATTATCCGAACTCGAGGAGTTGAGGAATGAAGCCTACGATAGCTCCCGGATTTATAAAGATCGAATGAAGTCCTTCCACGACAAACACATTAATAAGAAAACCTTCACTCCGGGAATGAAAGTGTGGCTTTTTAACTCGCGCCTCAAATTATTTCCTAGAAAGTTGAGATCCAGGTGGAATGGTCCGTACGTCATTGTTCGAGTCTTCCACTATGGAGCTATCGAAATTAAAGACCCATACTTGGGAAATTCTTTTTGTATAAATGGACAACAGTTAAAACCGTATATTGAAGGAGTCCATGAAGAAATCACTAACATGGCCACTATGTAAGAAATTTCACTAGTGGATCCCGTATATCAAGAATGAGAAGAAACAAGTCTAGAAGACTATAAATCCATGAAGGTTGAGATACCTTCAGTGTGGACCGTGCTCGAACGGTCATGGTTGCCGGTCTAGTATAGCCGCCCGCCTAGCTATCCTTGGTGATGTATTATCTGGGATTACCCCAGTAAACGTATGGATGATGGGACAAAAGTGATTGGAGGTTCTCAAGGTTTAGCCACAAAGTGCGACCTTAGAGAACTAACCTACCGAGTAACCATTCTACCCAGAAATTCCGGGAGATTTCCTTCTCTAATATATCTATCAAGTGAGCGAATCGGGGAAAAAAGTATTACTCGTGTTGTCCGCGTGAAGGACCGGTGGAAAAATCTTCAAACTTGGTCGAAGTCTAGGGAGGTTGACATGCCTTCCACAAAGGTACGCAATAATTTTTTTATCCTTTTCTCTTTTTCTTTAAAAAGTGAGTGTCTCCTAGCTTTACCGCTTGGAGACATGGCATGGATTAAGTTGAGGGATGAGGTCATTTCGTTCCTCTCATTCTCTACATCCCTCTTAGCTTTATTCTTTTTATACTCTGAGGATGGAGCAATCTTCAAGTTGAGGGATGGGGAACAGTATCGTTTTCCTTTTTTTCTTTTCTTTCCTTTCATTTTTTTAATTTTTTATCAGCATTGAAGTGTGAAAATGGTGATATATGTGCTCCTTTGATGATGTTTTGAGTAAGAACTTGCAGAAAACCAATGGAAACTCTTTAAGGACGTGCATGATCGCTTCTCGACTTACAAGGAATGGCGATTCAAAAGCCCACGTAATTATCCATTGGATCATTGTTCCATTGTGGGGTAAATCTATCTTCTTGTGGTTTTTGCATGTAGCATAAACATTCTTTTGTTTTGCATAATATGTGGGATTGAGCAGAGAATGATCTTAGGCATTGTTTCATTAATTAGACCCATCAAATTTTTAATTTTTATGTTTCAGTGAACACTTGCTACCCCCTTGAGCCCAAAACATCTTTTATTTTGCATTTGTATCCTGTTTTTCTTGATGATGAGCCATAGGTAAACCTCGTAACTTGGGAAAAGGGAATCATCCAAGGATGAATCAATCATATGAAACTCGTATCTCGGAATAGGTTGGACTTCAGAGTGGGTGTTTGAGTGTGAAATAGGGGAGTAAAGCAGGAGGTGGTCCAAATTGGTGAAGCAATGTTGTGAAAATCGTGCAGAATGGGTGAGACAGATAAAAATAGTGGAGTTTAGGAAAATCTGAGCAAACCGTAACCGGTTGCAGCCATTTCTCGCGCAACCGGTAGCTCCCCAAGAAAAATTAAATATATATATATATATAAGACCAGCCGCAACCTCAGCGTAACTACTGGTTACGCTGCTGGTCTTTGGGCGAATTCGAAGGATCCCAGACACCCCTCCCCCAAAACTCCCTTCTCTCTTCTCTCTCTCTCTGTCTCTCATCATCTCTCTCTCACACACACACACTTTCTACCCTCACCTCTAGCCATGGAACCCTCGGAAACCCCTGAGAACTTGGAGAAAAAGAACGGAAATCGTGATATGCACAAGTAAGTGAATTCTGCCCTCATTTTTTGATGAATTGAATGTTACTTGATGTCTCTGGAGGTGGTTTGTGTTAAGTGTGAATGACAGTTGGAGTAATAAGGGTGGTTTGGCGAGATATGAAAAATCTGGGCATTCAACTAGTTTTTAACAGAGGCGTAACCGGTTACGCCCAAAACTAGCGCAACCAGTTGCGCTATGAATAAATTTTTGAAAAGTTGAATTTTTTAGGGCTTTCAAGCGCAGGACGAAGTCTGTAGGTATCAAAAGACTTGTGGGGATACCTTCAACCCCAGAATCTTCTGAGGCAGCATCTGAGCCTCAATCGCCACAAATTTCAGTCCAGGAACCCATTCCAGAAGCCCTCAACACTGCTACTCCTATTCAGGAATCCATTCCAGACATTGCCAGTGTTGATCCACTTGTTATGGATCCTTCCAGTGATTTGCTGCCACCTGGGCATGAGGAGCAGACACTTCCGTCTCAATAGCAGGGTGAGGTGACCGATTCTAGTTTGATGATTATGCCAGAGCCTGTTACAGAGTCTGTACCACAGTTTACTGCAGAGCATACTTCTCCACCTATCCCAGAGGCCACTACTGCACAGACTATAGAGATTCCTACAGAGCAGGCCATAGTACCACCAGCTACAGAGCCTAGAGCAGAGGCGACAGCGCAGGATCAGCCATCATCTTCCAAAAAAAGGAAGCAAGCTCCAAAAGGAGCAAAGACTTGGGAGGATGTATGCTCCACTCGTGCTATTCTATGTGAGAGGAAAGTGGTGATGCCAAAAGATGTGTGGCCGGTGAATAGAAAAGAAGAAGATGTTGTCTTATTTGACGTGGCAGAGTGCTTGGTAGAGGCGGGTCTTACTCGTTGGTTTGATGTTGTGAGGGGATACATCCCCACATTGGTTAGAGCCTTTTACCAGACAGTTGTGCAGGACAGTGATGCCTTGGTGCTGAAGGCCAAGGTCAAGGGAAAGGTAGTTGTTTGCACCCCTGACTTGATTGCTAGTTTTATTGGTTGTACACGGCCGGCTGAGCAGGATGTTACATACCCCAGAGAGGGTTACATTTCACCGACTGGGTTGGTTTTGGCTGAGCACGTTTGTTCTGATGCTGGTCTATACCATAGGAGATGCAGATTCACCCAGGGCTTGTTGAGGCCCAAGTATGCTATGATGAACAAAATTGTTCATTATAACATCTATCCTAGAAGATCGGAGAAGGTGCCTAAACAGGATGTTATTCAGCTTTGCTATGAGATCCTGGAGAAGAAGAAGAAGATCGATTTTGGTCTGATAATCTGGTATACGATTGCGAGATTTAGACTACAGTCAGGGTCCACTGCCATCTTGCCTTTTGCTTTTCTGATTACATCGTTGTGTTTGGATTCTGGACTGAGGACTACTCAGAGAGATGCTTGGGTGCCTGCCCCATTGGGGCCAATTACATATGAGATAGTAGCACGGAGTAGAGCAGTGCATAGAGACAGACATGCAGCTCCAGATGAGGTACCCCCACCAGATGCTGATCCTATCCCTCAGGATGATATACTTCCACCAGCTGAGCAGCCCCATATTCATGATCCTTCTCAGAGTGAGCCACATGTGCCATCACTTGTGCCACCACCAGTTCCACCACCTCCGGCAGTATGGATGCTGAGATCGCACAACCAGACAGTTGTTGACAGTGGAGAGTTGTTAGAGATGTTAAGGAGGATGGAGACGAAGATGGATGAGGAGAGGATAGCCAGGGAGTCGGAAAGGGCGAAGAGATTGATTTGGGAGAAGGACATTTCTGACCAGTTAACAGATATGAGGAGGAGGATGGACAGAGAGCAGTCACCAGTTGTTGAGGAGGAGGAGTCCGGGAGCGAGTACTCTGGATCCGAGGATTCCGAGGATGATTGATTCATTTCTTTTATCTTTTGGGTTACTGTTGTTTTTGTGTTGATCATATGGTAGACATGATTTTGTTTTTGTTGGGATAATGATGGTCTGGATAGTTTACCATGCTTACATATTTGCCATCATTATAGTCTACCTCATCCTACCTACTCACATTATAAGCTTTTGAAGTCCTTTTTGATTCTGCGATATCCCATGTGAAGTGCATTGCTTGAATGTTTATTGTGAATTACATGCCACTAACTTTGTTGAGTGCAGCACACACAAAAATGCTCTAAGCTACCCTATAAGCTGCAGTATCTTTCTTTGGCATTCCGAGGACGGTTCCGCCACCTTTACACAATTATCTGAAGAGTTCTCTTTGTGAGTGAACCACCGAGAGCTTTGGAATCAAGGTTCAACGAAGAAGAGGGAGGTCATGCATTACGAGAAGGGTGACTAGGAGGTAACTTGAAAGGTCTTTACTTAGGATTTTATTTTGGGAGCACATAAACACAATTTTTGCACTTCATTGTTGTTAGGATTGTAGGTTTTGTGGGTTATCGTTACTAAAAACCCTCACGAGACCTCACTCGTCCTACAGGGCTGCCCGGGGGTTTAAAGGAACTATCCATGCCATTTTTCACTTTCATTCTTCAAATTTATGCTTTAGGTACAGTAATGTACCTATTTATATGTCTTAACCATACAAATTGTTATTACTAAAGCCATTATCTAATAAAAGTTGCAGTGTTTTTGGAATAAGTCTCCTTGACAGGAATTGAGATAGAAATAAGCTAATAAAGTCGTTTTATACGACACGAGAAATCCCGGGAGTGCCAAAGCCTAAGGAAGATCTCCAGAGCTTAATGAATATCAATGGAGTGATGGAAACAGGCTGAAGATGTCAAAGAGGAGCAATGCGGAACAAAGAAGAATAAGAAAAGAAAGTCAATCACAGACCCGTAACCGGTTGCGCTCATATTGGCCGCAACCGGTAGCGCATGTGCTGCAGACATCTAGTGAAGAAGTTAAAGGCAAAGTACCGCAGGTCTCGTAACCGGTTGCACTCTCAACCGTAACCGGTAATGCATTGCTCGAGAAAAGTGAACAAAAAGGAACCGTAACCGGTTGCGCACATATTCGCCGCAACCGGTAGCGCATACTCTGCAGACCTGCAGATAGGAAGTTGGAAGCAATCGACCGAAAGCTCCATAACCGGTTGTGCACTCAACCGCAACCGGTAGCGCTAGGCAGATGGAATGATGAACAAAACGAAAGCGTAACCGGTTACGCCTATTCTAGGCGCAACCGTTAGCGCTGTGACGCGGAAGATTTTACTGATGTGGGTTTTTAATGAAGACTTGAGCGTTTTTGGACATCTCTACCCCTCAATAAGGGTATTTAGGGAACTTAATTGATGGATTAGTATATATAGGCCTCTATAAACCTATTTAGGTTATCTTTGATACTTAGATCTCATTGGGGTGGCTACAAACACTAGGGAGAACTTTTGGATGGTTGGAGCAAAAGGTGACAGTTTTGTTATGACTTCTTCAATGGTTTCTCCCTATTCTCTCTTGCTCATCTCTCTCGCCATGGCCGGTTAAGCCTTCCACACCCCGGGTAATCGATGTAATCATGGATCTAAGGTTCTAGGATGTATCTTTTGTTTTGTGATTGGAATGATTGTATGAATAAGACTAGATCCATTCATATATGGATGTTTTTTAATGAATACGTTAGTTGTGATTGTTGATTTCTACTACAATTACTCATTCATACAATGGTGCTCTCTAGATTTATCTAGCACGAATAAGATGGATTATACATCCTAGACGGGTCGTGCCCTCAGACGAGTCGTGCCCTAGTGACGGGTCGTACTATTGAGACGGGCCGTACTGGCATGATAGTCCATGCTATTTGGCAAAGTAGGTATCTTTCTCTCACACCAATATAATTGCAATATATTGTTTGTGAGATATTCCAACCAAAACCGGGCTTTTAATAAATCCTAGAACACTTGGTGAAGTGACTACTCGAGAACCCAGGGTATCTTTTTATCAAAGAAGTAAGTAGTTGTGTTTTAATTTTATTTAAATTCCAAAACAACAAACCTCAAAATCATTTCAGAACTTGAGTTAAGAATTCTAAATTCACTAAAATAGAAACCTTCACTTTCCGTGGATCGATCTTTGACTTACCACTACTATATTGTAGTGTTATTTCATTGAAATAAATATTATTTTTGACTCGCACACGTCAGCGACCAGTAAACATAGTATAGAGAATCTTGAAGGACATCCAACACATAGTTGTGACACAGAAAATCTACAGCCTTCCAGACATCCCAAGCAGTCCTCTTGTAGAAATCATTGTCATCAAGACCAATGAACAGTTCATCCTCCACAAGAAACCTTGCCAGTCCAAGAGTGATCAGATAGAATAACATTTTATTCTGCCATGTCTTAAAGTCTTCCCTTGAGAATTTTTTTAGACAGACACCATGATTCATCAATGGGAACGGTGCAGGAAAATGCGGCAGCATCTGTGGTATAACCACAGTAGTGGAGGAGACAGTAGGTCTGACCACCGATGGGTTTCCAAAAGGATTTCCCGACTGATTTGCAAAGGAGTTCCCAAAGGGATTCCCAGCCTCATTATGTCCTCCCAATGGATTTTCACCAGAAGGGTGGGCAAATCCATTTAGACTAGAAACTACATTGTTTGATGCCCCATCAATAGGATGGTTCCTTGCACTAAAACCAGCATCGATTTGCTATAGAACATTTGCATTTAGGACATGATTCTAAGTATTCGAGAATAGAAAATTCTCAAACTGTTGGGAAGCCATTTCTGATGGAATAAAATATAAGAATAGATTAGTAATAATGAAAATCAAAATTGTTTAGAACACAATAAAGAAAATGATCAGAAAGGATCTTTAATAGAAATTGAAAAATGCGAATGCACGCTAGGCCAATACCTAGAGGGGGGTGAAAAGGTTGGCCAATAAAAACTTATGGATTCTTCTTTTTAATTTAATACAAATTAAATGATTAACTTGAACTATGCAAAAATTAATTAAGTGATTGTTTATATGCAAGTGGAAGCGCTAATATAACAGAAAATAAAATAATCATATGTGCAAGTGTAGTGGAGAGAGAGTAAGAGACAAGCAGTGGTACAACACAAGATATATAGTGGAAACTACATAGGCATCAATCGATCCCTATGCATAAAACAACTACCCTAGTCTACGGTTTCACTCGAAATAACAAATGTTAGTGTCCCACTGATTTCCGACTCAAGATCATCTCCGAAGTGCTCCGACCAATGTAGACAAGGCAACAAACCACACATGTGTGCGAGAATAAGTAAATAATGAGTATCTCAACAAAACACTAAACAACGAAGTGCTAGTAGAATAACAAGACAATGAAGTGAAGAGAAAGCACTTATACAAGTGACACAACTCCAATGTTCACAAAAATAGAGTGTTTCAAGAT
>NMUG010011545.1:0-10601 GCA_002855965.1 Monotropa hypopitys
ATGGTGTGGCTTTGTATACTTATGTTGTGAGTTTTGAGGCTATATGTCGAATAACACTTCTTTTAATCATTGTGCATACATATGGCGGTGTGAGTCCTATATCGAATTCATGCATGTGTAAGCATAAGGGTTTAAGTTGGAGAATGATTGAGAATATTTAGGGTGAATGTAGGTAATACATGGTTTCTTTTTGTTAGAGTTTCCCTAACTTGCGCATCTCATACTTAATTATTTTAAATTATGCAATATATTGATTTGTGAGAATTGTGACAGGAAAGGTTCCGGTGAATCAAAAGGCATCGGAAAAGTAATGGTGAAATCTTCCTAAGCAACAAAGTGAGTGTATGAGATACATGGTTTCAATAGTACACATTTCATTTACTATTGTTAAAGGTGGCCTTCGGGCAAGATATAAAGGTGGCCTACGGGCATTCGTCTAGATGTCAAGAGGTGCAGGGGATGTCCCTAATCCTATTAAATGTGGGCTTCGACCATTTCGTTTAAAGGTGGGCTTCATTTCATTTAAAGGTGGGTTTTGGCCATTTCTAATAAAGGTGGGCTTCGGCAAAAACATTTTTTAAAAGATGGGCCTAGGCCAATGAGATTTCAAAAAGTGGGCTACGACCAAATTATTTGTTTTAAGGAAAAACCTATTTTTTTGGGAATTGAAATTCTATATCTCACACTATGATTTCCTTGTGTTTTCCTAGAAATCAGGTAGCAAGGTTATCGGTCCACTACTAGACATGGAAAGCTTGCGTAACATTTCTTAACAGGGATCTTGGAGAGGAGATGTGGTGTAGCAAGACTGTTATGTTATTTTCAATTGTTCAGTACTTTATTTAAATATTTTGAGGTTTTATACTTGTCACTTGGAGCACTTGTGGACCATGTTATTTGTTTTATTATAACTTGGATATATTGCACTTGAGGTTTTCATTTCGGTGGTATGTGATGAAGTTTGACTTTTGGGCATACGTTGTGGTTATATTGTGGTTAATTCAAATAAAAGAAAAGAAATTTTAATTTCTGCATTTGTTTTGAGGATTTTTGGTTTGGGATGTTACAACTTGGTATCAGAGCTTAGGTTGTAGAGTCCGTGTTAAGGGACCATGTTTGAAAGTGGTAATACACTTGAGGTGTGAGTTGTTTGAGTAAGAGTTGTGTGATGATTGGCGAAGGTATCTCCGGGACTATTGTGTGTGTTCTCGACACCCAAATGACTTACCTTGAGGTCCGATTAGAAGAATGCCTAATCAATGTTATCTTCCGATGGGAAGTCTTGGGAAGTAAAATTGGAAAGACATGATATAACGGAAATGCCGGGATAGAGGTGAGTATAGATGATGTCTTAATAGTGGACCATAGGGTGTCGGGTTGTGCTTGTAAGCATTAGGGTGTTTTACTAACGCGTGAGTTTTATATCTGACATTTGTTTCCACATTGTTGTTTGTTTTGTTTATGACAGATAAGGGATGGAGCATAACAACCAAATGAACGAAGGAGGGTCGAGCGTAAACGATGGAACCCTATTGGTGAAGGGGAATTCATTAGCCTTTAGGAGATGAGGCCATGATGATGGCAGCCATAGCCCAACTAGCAGAAAACCATCATATATTACTCCATATACATGCTAACCGAAACATTGAGAGAGGTATGAGTACTGGTCTACTAGAGAGATTTAAAATATTGTGTAGTATTGTATTTGACAGAGAAAATGACCATAGGGTAGCCGAGGAATGGTTGAAAGAGATAGAACTAGTACTTGACACTATGGGTGTGATTGGAGAGCAAATGGTGGTCTTAACTATATTCTTATTTAGAGGTGAGGCTAGAAATTGGTAGAATGCCTTCAAGAGGCAAGATGTGACACTGGCACTTGGTGTGGAGCCGGCTGCACCCATGGTAATTACTTGGGATAGGTTCATCCAGGGGTTTAATGATCAATTCTATCCAGAGAGCTTCCAATTTGAGCTGGAGGTGACGTTTATAAATCTTAAACAAGGTGGGAAGTCTGTGGTCGAATATGAGGCCAAGTTTGCAGAATTGTCTAGGTATGCACCTAACATAGTAAATACCGAGGACAAGAAATGTATGAGGTTTAAAATGGGACTGGCATCTATGGTCATTTCTAGGCTATTGTATTTTAGAGAGAGGGATTTTACAGACTTAGTAGATATGGAAAAAAGGATGTGGAAAGACATCCAAGATTATCGCGAGTGTCAGAAGTCCTTTAAGAAGGCAATGCATGATAACAGTGGGAAATCAAGTGGTGGAAATTTTAGAGGTGGTGATTTGAAGTCCTAATTTAGTAGGGGGCAAGGTGGAGGGGGAAATATAAGTCATACGGGTCAAGGTAGTGGTTGGTGGGGAAAATAAGAGTCTAGTATGAATTGACAATCAGGTGGGAGCATTTAAGGTTTTGTTAGGAAATACTTTAGATGTGGGTCCCATGATCATAGGATGAGAGATTGTATGGAGGCCGCAAGAGGATTTAAATATTTTCGATGCAATGAGTACGGGCATAAGGCAGCTCAGTGTCCTCAACAATAGTAGTAAATACCAGCAGTTTTAGTAGGGAGTGCAACCGGAGGGGCAAACAAGGGTAACATAAAACAGACTTCACATGGCAAGGTTTTTGCATTGGATCGTCAGACTGCTCAGACAAATCTGGATATGGTGACAGGTATCATTCGAAATTGTGACTTATGTGCTCATTTTCTGATTAACTCTAGTGCTACACATTCTTTTGTATCTACTCATTTTGGTGTACATATGAGTAAGACTATTTCAAAATTAGAATACACTTTATATGTATCTACATCGGTAGGAGATATTATCAAACTAGAGTCACATTATCCGGGTTTTGGTGTTTCGGTAGGTAATGAGGTGTTAATTGTAGATTTGAGACCTTTGGTGATGTCAAACCTAGATGTAATTTTAGGTATGGATTTTTGTATCTTGTTACTTTGCGTTAATTGACTATTTTCGGAAAGAAGTGTTAATTAGAATTCCGGGTGTGTGAGAATTAAAAATTTGTGGAGATAGATTGAAATTGCTCAGCTGTGTCATTTCTGCCTTGAAGGCCACACCTATGTTGAGAAAAGGTTGTGAGAATTTTCTAGCTTATATTATTGATATAGACGGGGGTAAATGAAATTTTGATGGCATACCCGTAATTATTGAGTTCTAGGATGTATTTCCAGACAATTTTCCAGGGGTGGTACCAGATAGGGAAATTGAGTTTATGGTGGAGTTCGTTCCGGGCAGTGGTCCTATTTAAATTGCTCCCAATAGGATGGCGCCTGCGGAACTGCACAAATTATAAATCGAGTTGAGGGAATTTATTGACAAGGGTTTTATTAGACCTGGTGTGTCCATATGGGGAGCACTTTTTTTATTTGTGAAGAAGAAGGATGGGTCGATGAGAATGTGTATTGACTATAGACAATTGAACAAGGTGACAGTGAGGAATAAATATCCTTTGCCTAGGATTGATGACCTTCTTGACCAACTTTAGGGAGCTTCAGTGTTTTCCAAAATAAACTTGAGGTAGGGGTATCACTGGTTGAAAGTAAGAGATTGTGATATGGCAAAGACGACGTTTAAAATGAGGTATGGACATTTTGAGTTCCTTGTTATGTCATTTGGGCTAACAAATGCACTGACAGTTTTTATGGACTTGATAAATAAAGTCTTTCAGTCTTACTTAGACTCATTTGTAATTGTGTTCATTGATGACATTTTGGCGTATTTGCGATCAAAAGAGGAGCACGAGGGTCACTTGAGGTTAGTTTTGCTGAGGTTGAGGGAAAAACAATTGTATGGGAAATTAAATAAATGTGAGTTTTGGTTGGACCAGGTGACATTCATGGGGCATGTTATTTCGAATGAGGGTATTTGTGTCGATCCCAAAAAGATTGAGACAGTGGTAACTTGGGATAGGCGAACTAGTGTTGCGTAGATTCTCAGTTTTTTTGGTTTGGCGGGTTATTATCGGTGATTCATTGAGGGTTTTTCATCAATAACTAGGCCTATTACTATGTTGACTAGAAAAGGGGTGAATTTTGAGTGGACGGAAGAGTGTGAGAATAGCTTTGTAGAGTTGAAGAAAATGTTGGTTTCTGTACCGATATTGACTATTCCCGAGGGAACCAAAGATTTGGTGATATATAGTGATGCGACGCTAGTGGGTTGGGTTGTGTGTTGATACAAAGATGAAGAGTAATTATGTATACTTATAGACAGTTCAAAATCATGAAAGAAATTATCTCACCCATGACCTTCAACTAGCAGCCATTGTTTTTGCACTAAAACTTTGAATACATTATTTGTACAGAGTCACTTGTGAGATCTTTACCGACCATCAGAGTCTGAAATACTTGTTTACCCAGAAAGAGTTGAATTTGAGGCAACGTAAATGGATTGAGTTAATTAAAGATTAAGATTGTAGTATCCATTATCATCCGGGCAAAGCCAATGTAGTGGTCGATGTCTTGAGCCTAAAATCCATGGGTATCTTATCGTGTTTGACTTGTGCCAGAAAAGAAAAAATTTCAAAATTGAGAAATTTAGGGGGTTGACTTATTCTTGGGAAAAACTGAGGGGTTGATGGATAGACTTTGCGTGAGACTGTTATTCATTAAACAGATTAGAGAAAGTCAGAGTCAAGATGTGTTCTTAGAGAAAGTGCGAGATTCTTTTGGATGAGGAGTACAAATTTTGTATCTGGGGTGACGAAATGTTGATGTTTGGGAGCCGTATATGCATACTTGATGATGCCAACCTTAAGAAGAGCATTTTAGAAGAATCTCATAGTTTGGTTTATACTATGCACCTGGGAGCTACTAAGTTGTACCATGATTCACGTGAGTATTACTGGTGGAGGGGGATGAAATGGGAGATAGTGGAAATTGTGGCTAGATGTCTTATGTATCAAAAGGTGAAGATTGAGCATCAAAGACCAGAGGATTTAGTACACAGTTTGTCGATACCCGAGTAGAAATGGGAACATGTCACTATGGAGTTTTTGGTGGGTTGCCTAAGTCTAAGGGAAATTTTGATTCAATTTGGGTAGTTGTGGATCGTTTAACGATGTCCACACATTTTCTTCCAGTGATGACTATGTATAATACGGATCAATATGATAGAGTGTACATTAAATAGTGAGATTGCATGGTACGTCTCTATCTATTGTTAATGACTGGGATCCAAAGTTCACTTCGAGGTTTTGGGCTAGTTTGTAGCAGGACTTAGGTACGTCTTTGAAATTTAGTATCGCGTTCCACCCACAGACGAATGGATAGTCAAAGAGGATTATTTAGACACTTGAGGATATGCTGAGATCGTGCGTGCTAGATTTCCGGGGAGGATGGGATGACTACTTGTCGTTGATTGAATTCACATATAATAACAGTTTTCAGAGTAGCATCGGTATGACACCATTTGAGGCTTTATATGGTAGGAGGTGCAGAACTCCTTTATATTGGAGCTGGGTGAGGGAACGACGGGTTTTGGGTCTGGAATTAATCCAAGTGGCTTCAGAGGGATTTAAAATTATTTGGGAAAGATTGAGAGTATCTCAGAGTCATCAAAAAATTTATACGGATAATAGGCGACGAGAGCTAGAATTTGAGGTTGGAAATTATGTATTTCTGTGGGTTTCTCCTTGGAAGGGAGTTGTTCGGTTTAAATGGAAGGGGAAGTTGGTGCCGAGATATATCGGGCCTTATAAAATTGTTGATAGAGTGGGGGCAATGGCTTATAGGTTGGCATTACCAATGGAATTGTCCCGACTTCATAACGTTTTCCATTTGTCTATGCTTCGGAAGTACGTAAGTGACCCATCTCATATATTGGAGAGTGAATCGCTAGAGTTGAAAAAAGACTTATCTTATAAAGAGAAGCCGATTGAGATTTTGGACCGCAAGGAGCAAGTCCTATGCTCAAAAGTGTTTCGTTGGGTTAAAGTTTTGTGGTGGAATCATGGTGCCGAAGAAGCTACATGGGAAAGAGAGGAGAGCATGCAGGAGGAGTATCCATGTCTATTTTCAGTTAATTTTCAAATTTCGGGGACGAAATCTCCTAAAGGGAGGTGGGTTGTAATACCCGTCCCTTTTAGTTCAATAAAAGAACTTAATGTTAATATGTATGCATAAATCTTTTAAATCAAGTTGCTTGTTAGAAGGATTTTTAGATCGGGCAATTGTGAATTATGCACGTTAGATGTGTTTGTAAAGCATGTCATGTGGTTGATTCATTGTTTTTTTGGCCATTGAGTTCATCTTTGGCATAGTTAAATGAGGACTTAGATTTTATTTGAGGTTGTAAGCCCTTATGGATTGGTAAAGATGTATAAGTCAATTCTTGGAGTTTTGGGGAGTTTTGTCGAGAGGATGCTGATATCGGTATCATAGTTTTCTATGATACCGATATCTGGTGAAATGTTGAGGAAGGATAGGTTGAACAGAAGTCTAGGAAATCGGTATCTTGGTGATTGGTGAAAGCGATATCTGGGATTTTGCTGGGATAACAATATCATAGTTTTCTATGATACCGATATCTGGTAAAATGATGAGACTGTATAGGTTAAACAGCAGACTAGGAAATCGGTATCATGTTTGACTATGATATGTGTATCTTGGATTTTGTTGGGATATCGATATCATGAAAAAACTGTGTTATCGGTATCAAGTCTTTTCAATTATGGAGTTGGTTGATCAGTGAGTTAGGATATCAGTATCACGAAGTTGTGATACCGGTATCTGGTCCATTGATGGGCAATTTTATAACTACGCTGATTAAACATAATAAGGACTTTTAAGTCTTTCTAATGGGTTTTAAGCGGTTTATTTAACCCTAAAACATATTAGGGTTGTTCTAATCCTTATTAGCCTCCATTATACCCATATCATTCTAGATAGAGACAGGCTCTAGAGATATAGAGAGAGGCACTTGTTGAAGAAAATCAAAGGTTGGAAGGGAATTTTGAAGATTTGGAGAAGGATCCTTGCTACACTAGTCCAAGCACTTGGTAAGTTGTGCTAATCTCGTATTCTTCTCAAACTTCTCCCCTTGATTCATAGTTTTCGTTAAAAATCATGTATAGATCCATGGGTACATGTATGTTGTACCAAATGGAGGGATCTCTAAACTTTTATAGAAAGAGTTGCATATTTGAAGATTTTTGAAAAAAATACATGTTTTAATCGCATATGTTGTGGCTTGAGCATTTCATTGTGTGTAATCATGTAGTTATGTGATAGATTGGTGGTTGGATTCAAGCTTTTCATTGGTTTCATGTGTATATATAGATTCTAGATCACCGTGTGGCTAGATGTACTTATGTTGTGCATTTTTTGGTTATATGTCACGCCTCATCCCTGATAACTGTAAAGCCAGCTATCCAAGGATTATATGTGGTGGCAACATCTACTAAATACAAATTACTACACGACAACTGAAATAAAAACTCTGATCTGATTAAAAATCTCAGATGATACAGACTCAAATAATAAAAAACTCAGAAAACAAGACTGATACAACTCCACTAGCAACTGACAACTCCATAACTACTACAACTCAACTGAACAAACTGGAAAACAGACTCAATGAGAGAGCTAAACATCCTCTCAAATACATCAAAGGAAAATAAATGAAAGACTTCACAACTCTAACAAACTAACAACACACTCATGCAGATAAGTTCTTTCTTCCATCCTTACACGTAACACAATAGCTACACTTCTGAATCTACCACCATTGAAATCCAACGACAACACAGACTTTCATTCCCATTTTTCTATCTTTGCACTTTCTCCCTTCTACTTCTAATTTTTACATTAAGACCCTACATCTTATTAAAAACTTTCAATCCCACTTACTACATCTTTAACTAATTCTAAAATCCCCAAAATTTCCACAAAATTATAAATCTTTTTTTAAACCCAACAATTTAATCTAAACACTAAATTTTATAATCAATGACCTTTATAACATGACATAGGTCTCACAATATATGTCGAATAACACTTGTTTTAATAATTGTGCATGCATATGGCGGTGTGAGTCTTATATCGAATTCATGCATGTGTAACAAGATACAAAAATCCATACCTAAAATTATGAATACATGGTTTCTTTGTGTTAGAGTTTCCCTAACTACACATCCCCTACATAATTGTTTTAAATTATGCAATATATTGATTTGTGACAATTGTGACAGGAAAGGATCTCGCGAATCAAAAGGCACCGAAAAAGTAAAGATGAAATCTTCCTAAGTAACAAAAGTGAGTGTATGAGGTACATGGTTTCAATAGTACACGTTTTATTTACTATTGTTAAAGGTGGCCTTCGGGCAAGATATAAAGGTGGCCTATGGCCATTCGACTAGATGCCAAGAGGTGCAGGGGACGCCTCTAATTCTATTAAAGGTGGGCTTCGGCCATTTCATTTAAAGGTTCATTTAAAGGTGGGCTTCGACCATTTTATTTAAAGGTGGGCTTCGATCATTTCTAATAAAGCTAGACTTCGACCAAAACAACGTTTTAAAAGATGGACCTCGACCAATAAGATTTCAAAAAGTGGGCTACGGCCAAATGATTTCTTTTAAGGAAAAACATATTTTTTTGGGAATTGAAATTCTATATCTCACACTCTAGTTTCCTTATGTTTTCTTGGAAATCAGGTAGCATGGTTAGCCGTCCACTAATAGACATGGAAAGCCTGCGTAGCATTTCTCAACAGGAACCTTGGAGAGGAGATGTGGCGTAGCAAGACTGTTATGTTATTTTCCATTGTTTAGTACTTTATTTAACTGTTTTGAGGTTTTAAACTTGTCACTTGGAGCACTTGTGGACCATGTCATTTGTTTTATTATAACCTGGATATATTGCACTTGAGTTTTTCATTTCGGTGGTATGTGATGTAGTTTGTCTTTTTGGCATACTTTATGGTTATACTCCACAGTGGTCTTTTTCATTAGTCCACTTCCCTGTTCTAACTTAGACCAATCCTCGATCTTTATTTTCTGCTTTGCTATCACTTTATTTTCTTAATCAAATCAAATTCCACCATCAAGGCCACATCTAAAACCTCTTTATAAATTGACAATTTTAAAAGTCTTATTTCAGATTTCATTTCAGGGTTTACTCCCGCCTCAAACTTCCTAACCTTTAAACCTTCCATTGCATCCATATGTGGTGCAAAATGACTTAACAACGTAAACTTTCTATCCCGAATAGACTTGGGAAAATGTATACCATAAAATACCTCCAAAAATATCTACCACTCCATCCGAGATAGCCATCAGTGTACATCACCCTCAAATATATATGTAGACAATGTGACTTTATGAGTTTCGGAACACGACAATACTGAGAAGATTTTCTCCATGCTAAGAACCCACGCCTCAGTCTTACCTGGATTTATGACTTCTGAAAATGACATTGGTTTCATCCTTTGAAAGTCTCGAATACTCACTTGATCATTCCCATGTTGATTTCCCCTACCAATAACATCCACAACTCCAGCCAGAATTTATTTTATTCTGTCTATTCGGTCAACTGGCAGTTGGGGTTCCTGAACTTGCGAATTCTTTACATTTTCCTCCAAATTTTCATCCATATTCTGAGTACCAAAAGAAAATATTTCACAAGCTACCTCATACACTTTAATGTCTTACATAATTTTATTTCAGAACTTAAATATACATATGCTTATATAACAACTAATATAACAACTAATCGTATATCTTTATCACTTATTTTATCTTAACAACCTTCCTCTAGCTACGAGACAATACCGGATTAAAAAATATCTCACAATTCATTTCTCTTTCTTTTATATGAAAATACATTTTTGTTCTTTTATCTTTTTAAGAGTATCCACTTCGGATATACAATGAAGTAATGGTGGCCAGTCGAACTTCCAATTGTCATCCAAATGCATATTCTCGAATTTTCTGAAAACAAGTTTCATGTATGTTGTGCACATATACCTTTAATAAGGCAACTTCTATATCATCTCTCTCTCTCTCTCATAACCCTCAAAACTTACGATCATATTTCTTAAACTTTGGCTCTAATACCAAAAACTATGTTACAACTGTGACCCATACTCGAAGATCATCGAGACAGATGCTAGGTGATTTAACTAACCACCCCAGGCCATAACAGAAATTAACTTTAAACAAAATTTATTCATGATTACATATACAGTGGAAGAAAATAAAAGAAATATATATCCATAGTTGAAATATATAAACTGGAAAGGGTACAACTGGCTTTTCTCAGAGCATCCAAACTAAAATAGACACAAACTTACAACTTACACTTTATTTCTCTCAACTAACTATTATTTTACAAATCGGACTAGATTCTTTGGGATTCTCCTTTCCTAAAAAAATAATTTTCATAAGCTAAAGCGCGTATGAGTGACCGAACAAAAGAATATATATTTTTCATGGAATGTGTTTTAAAACATATCAAACAGATAGCTTCTTATTCTGAAACTTCGAAAATTCGTAATTCTTGTTTTGTAAACCATAATTTCATAATCATATCCAAATTCATCAATCATAGTCCGTATTCTTTTCCAAAGTA
>NMUG010011546.1:0-10600 GCA_002855965.1 Monotropa hypopitys
TCAGCACCAGAAATTGTTAACGCGCGACATCCGAACGTATTGCGATGATATCTTCTCCGTCCGACCTCCGATTGAGGTGATTCAAGTTGCGTTGGATTCATAATTGAATTCTCTACCTCATCCTACGGTCAACCACCATAAAATCACACTAGGATTTTAAGGTAAAATACATTAGATTTTAAATCTAATTTAAAATACGAATTTATATTCCAGAAATTCTTTATAAAATACGAGTCGCTACATGGTGGATATATGATTATCGTTAGTAATAATCATGGTTTGGTGCACATAAAAATAATAGTACTGCTAGAAGTACATATCTTGGAAAGAAATGAATATTTCCTTGAAGATGGCACTTGAGGTAAAATATTCTACATGAATCCTTAGACGTTAGTAACTAGTTATAGAGGGCTTTTTACACCCTTCATACGTTGACTGTTGCTTGGACACACTCACTTGGTAGACGTTGAGTAGGATGGACAGTCCCTTGGAGTTGTCCCTCTCCTTGGGCATGGACTTGTAATAATAAGAAAAATATAATTATTTTCATTGTCATTGAATCGAGAAATGAAATCATATAGAGGCAATAAAGATGAATGAATGTAAGACTTGGAAGAAGTATAAATAGAAATAAAGATGAATCCAATGTTTATGTTAGCTTACTTTATGCTTTTAATTCAAGTTTTTCAATTATGTTAACTCATCCTTTGTTAGTCATATGTTTAGATATCATATCTATCAAACTCTAGATTTCCTTGCTTGTGTCTTTCTTTTCTTTCTTTTCTTTTGGCTTGGAAATCCAGGACTTGGAGGCTTGAGGATTGGTCCACTACAGGCAGGCTTGGAGCAGTGTTAGTCTTTTCAGAAGACTTGGCAGTTTTTAGCAGGTGGTTGTGCTGGCTAGTTTTTATAGCCTTTATTTTAGTTAGTTGAGTAGTTTTGTTAGATTATTTCAGTTGTAGTAGCTGGTTTAATTTTCAGGCAGTGTTGCCTTGTTTCTGTTTGATGCTAGTAGATGTTAGAATTATTCTATTTTGGGATTGTGAGATTTAGTCTTTTGCTGTACTAGAAGTTTTATGTTGATGTCTTGTGGGGTGATGTTTTACCTTGATGTTGTAAGGCATTTTATTTATTTTTATCTTGAGGTGAAGGTATCTTTTGAGGTTTTTAAATTATCAAGACTTGGTTTTTATCTGGAGGTGTCCTTCGGAACGTATTCGTCCAATAATTATTTAAAATTAAATGATTATGTGGGACGGTTCATTACAATTATTTTCACAAAAATCATTTGAGATGCGTCGGTATCAAATCCATGGCTCCCATACATATATATACTAACACAAATTACATGTCAATATCTACTTGCTTAAAAAACCATTTTGTATATCCAAACCCATACATGAGAGAAAACCATACATTCTCCATTTCCCAAATGCAAGGAACAACAATAAACACCGTAAGAAGTATATACAAGAAGAACAAGTAAATAAATTACTATCTTAGAGATGCTTGGAGAAAACCCAAACCTACGAACTCAAGGACATCCAAGGGAAACCGGGTGTTTCGGAGAGCTAAAAACACAAACTATAAGTTTAAACTTTGACTCAAGACTTTAATCTAAGAGTGTGAGGGTTAAAATGTAGAGAGAAGGGAGACCAAGATCATACCTTATGTTTTAGAGAGAGAACCTGATGAAATGATTTTGGGTGCATTTGAGGTGTCGAAATTTTGTGTAATAATAGAAATTTTAACACTACATATCAGAATGTGTGGCACATATCGATATAAGGGGTATTCAAGGCATATCAGTATGAGAGTCCCAAGGCAACAAGAATGGGGGATCAACATTTTGGTACATAGAGGGGTTCACAACATTTTGGTACATAGAGGGGTTCACAACATTTTGGTATGTGGCCCCAATATATCGGTATAATGGAGCATTTCATTGGGTATCAAATGAGGTAGTATTAGTAAGGCATGCATTTTGGTATGCATGTCCTAATAGGTATCAAACTATATTCCAATGCTTCAGTATATTGGTATAGGTGAAGACACATATCGGTATGTAAGAGGTACAATAATACGTATGTTGAGCCACATTTCAGAATAAAACAAAGCATAAATAACTTTAAATCAAGATAGAACCTCATGATACCAGTACGAGGCTTGACACATATTGGTATATGAGTATCAAAAGGAAAACAATTTCCAAGTCATTATAAAGACACCCAACAACTATATTTTAAGATGGTTAGTAATTCTGTTAGAATTGACAAAAAAGTGAGTCCATTATTACTGGTGACAATTTTTTTTTAAAATTGCCTATAAAATTTTTATGTTGTCATTCTATAATATGTTTCTTAGGCTTCAAAAATAGTGCTCCAAGACTGTTTTATTGTTCTTAGTGTTGAAGAATTAGCTATAACACAGAAGTCCAAAGGCAAATTTGAACCTAATTGGAATCTACGGAAAAACCAATCAAAATTTTCGAGGTTCGGTCAATTTCATCAAAATTACAGTTTCAATTTCCACTCCCCCGCAAAAAAGGTTTTGAGTTTGGTCTCGGGTTCTACCCCAGTCCCTACTGAACCCAACTCAAATATTCAAATTTTCTAATTCTAATCGAAATTGAGTTTGTTACACCCAAATTTTTAATATAACATCCAAACCTTTTCCAATAGTTCAAATATTTCGGGTTAATTAAAAAATATATCCATCTTAATGTCACGCCCCGAATTTTCAAACTATTTTTTTGAAAGTAATAATAGAAAGATAATTTATAAAACCACATCAACCAAACCGCATTATAAGATGGCCGTGAATAGTCAAATACACATCTTTTCTTTACAAGTCCTTTAATGAAACTTATTTTAAGAATTAAGTACATACAACTCTTTACAATTTAAATGGAACTCAACTACAAGTGAAGGAAAAGAAGGAAATTTATTACAATGATACAGAAATGAAATACAAATGGAATGTCGCTCACTAAAAAGGAAGATGGAGCAAGTCAATTTCAACTTCCAGCTACAAGCTACCAAACCATGCAAACCTGCATAAAACTGAAAAACGAAGGTTGAGTCATAAAGACCTAACAAATATGCATCTATCAAGTGCAAATGCAATTATGGTGATATGTGCAAGTGGTGTGAATTCCTACAATGCAATCCCAAATATGCCATTACTCACATGATCTCAAACACCACAATCAAGCCAACTCCCCAACCAAAACGCAAGAACTTACCCAAGTCTTTCAACCACACAAGCTCCCCAAGAGTTATCCAAACCATTCTACTTACTCAAGACTAATGATAACACCAACCAATAACCTCTCTTCACCACATACCCTTTGACAACGAAACTAGGTAACGTACATTAGAACAAAAGCCGTAAAGACTAAGGATCTCAATCTTGACTATGCCATGACGATACGACACCACTACCACAACTCTCTAGGGAAGACATACTCAAGAGCACAACTCATATCTAGCGATACCATTACCAACTATCGCACACAAGCCAAACACTATATCGAATCCATTGGCTAATTTCACGACTTAGCTTATGCCCACACAATCCACCAAAACGCATTGAACATCATCTATCTTTTCCGTTACTCCATATACGTATCTATATAGATACACATTGATGAATTGATTTATCTTGCTTAATTAGTTTGTTCGACTCCCGGCTTAACATAACTTTAAAAACGAGTCACACGAGTCTCAAACCGCCTCACTAAATAAGGACTGACCTACCCCAAACGTGGACTATATTTTGAAAAGAGTCACATGAGTATCGAACCGTTCCACAAGTAAGGATCAGCCTACCCCAAACATGGACTATATTTCGAAAACCAATTAGAAACCATTAAGCCGGGGGATCGATTTATAGTCACCTCAACGAGTTCGAGGATCGCCTAGCTCACGAAGGAATCACGAATTGATTTGGGTTGTCTCAACGAATTCAAGAACCAACCCCACACGCGAATGACCACGAATTGGTCCGAGGATCACGAATTGATCTTATCTTCCCACACATCCACAATCACATAATTTTGTTAGTTGTTTAATATAGGTGAATTGACGAAATTGTCAAATTCAATCCAAGGGAACGAATTTCCTACCACTAGTGACGAGTTTACTTGAAAGGGATGAGTTCCCACCTAAGTGTGACGAATTCACACCTCAACACACATATCATTTATATAGTCATCCGACCAACCCAATCTAAGGTCACTTACATCGTAGGGACGAATTCCCAAGCTAAGTGTGACGAGTTCACACATCGATACACAATTCCCTTTACTATGGCATTTCATCAAACACCTAGAGTGCACAAGTGCACACAAGGGTCCTAGTCACCAAGGACACATAATCAATCACCCAATTTGCCACCCAAATATTCAAGGCCATGCACAAGGGCCTAAATAAGATCTAACAATCTTATGAAACCATGAATTAACTAATAATTCCTTTGGGCATTGTATCAAACACCTAGTGGGCACAAGATCACCACTCAATTCCTTCAATTAGACTTCTAGGACCAAACCCCCAATTTCACTCAATTTTAACAAAATCCAATTACAAGTCTTAGGTCCAAAATTGATATTCTCACATCCTCACATCCACCAAGAACACTCAAAGATCGATTCATGATTTTCAAAACAAGGGTTTTAGAGAAAATATTCGATTTTAATCTTGTAAATCATTTAGATGACCTAACACAACCACACAAACACAAGATAGAAACATATTTACCTCAATCCTAGAACATAGAGAGAACCCTAGATGAGGGTGCCTTGAGAGCAGCACGAACTATGCACATCAATGCGTAGATCTCAGCGAGGTGGTCAAGGTTCACCAAAGAACCAACTCCATTGGAGCTTGAGAAGGGGAGAAATTTTAGAGAGAAGTGAGAGAGAGAGGCTCTAATGGAGGTAGAGAGAGAGAGAGGCTAAGTCAAAATAGTGAAGGGGATGACCCAAAATCATGGGCACAACATATATATACCCCCTAGAATAAAATGACTCCACTACCCTTAATGAGACAATTCTGGGCTCTGTGCACTGGTGCAACTCCTCTCTACACCGGTGCAAACTTGCTCAAATTTCCAACAGAAAACTTTTGTACCGGTGCAAGCTTCCTCTGCACCGATGCAAACTCCCTTGCACCGGTGCAAACCTCTCCTACACCGATGCAAACTTGGTCCCAATAAAGAAGTAGGTTTGTGCACCGGTGCAAGCCTTCCTTGCACCGATGCAAACTCTTAAAAAAAAACCTGCACCGGTGCAAACTCAATTTGTACCGATGCAAACTCCTCCTGTGATGATATTTTCATGCCAAACTCTTCCGGAACTTTCCCGAAACACTCCAACTCAAACACGAACCATATGGATGAACTGAGAAGGAGTCCAACGCCCAGTTCTAATCGTCAATACAATCCAAGGAAGCCATACTAAAATTCATAGATCGATTTGAATGACGGATTAAATTCTGGAAATATAATTTATAAAATACGAGTCGTGACACCTAACATGCAATCATCTAGCCCATGATTTCTTTACAAAAACTATCCAATTCCAATAACTTGAATATTTGAAAACGGCGGGAGTAAAAACAAACCATACAATGCCCTTTGAATACCAAACTTAGATTACAACATCATCACCCAAATAAAAATAGTCAAATGTAAATGAGATACATATGATTTGATGTATTCAAAATATTCCTCAAAATGTGTATATATTCCAAGCTCGTACTTGCAATCCAATACTTGAAAAATAGTAGGCTTAAGCATACTTGTTCTTAATAGAAAGATCTCTTACAAATCCTATATATGAGTATGATGTATTGTGCAAGTGAGTGGAACACTATCATGCATGCAATTTTTTAGAGTTAGAAATAATCTTTTGTACACATCACGCCTTTTTATTTCGCATACATGCCAATTACCTCAAATCTCATCTAATTCCACATGAAACACTCATTCTATATATCACCATTCCTCCTCACTGTCCCAACAGATTTCCAAAAAACCAATTCACGTCCTTACACATACACATAATCACATTATTAAATTTCATTTCATTTATCTAGGGCTTTACACATCAACAAATCCACTAGCTTTTCTCTGGAACTTAAGGAGCCATAACCATCTCTTAACATTTTTATATTTCCATTTACGTTTAGATTTTTTGGATTCTCGTGCTTGATCCCAATTCACTAGTTTTGGATCCTCATGTTTGATCCCATTACATTTTGGACCTTCATGTTTAATCTCATTACATTCCGAATGTTTGTGTTTGATCCCAATTCACCAGTTTATGGATCCTCGTGTTTGATCCCATTACATTCTGGACCTTCACGTTTGGTCCCATTACATTCCGGTTCTTCATATTTGATCCAAATTCCTTAGTTTCTAGATCCCCGTGTTTGATCCCATTGCATTATCTAATTCAAAAGTAACTATGCATCTCAGTAGCTACCCTTGACCGCACATGTTTTCCTAAAACTCCTATGTTTTTCCAAGAATTCCAATGTTGTCAAGTACATGAAATTTTACTAAATTCTCAATTCATAATTTATTCACCAAATCTCAATTTGATTCTCCTAATTTTAATTTTCTCAAATGACAAATTAATTTGAAAGCTCCAAATCTAGGTTTAATATAAAATCCATTAATTCCATCAATCACATAGAATATCTAAAATTTCATAACATCATCTAATCAATCAATATCTCAATTTCATCATTTCATCCTCAACATCACAATTTTAATTAATTCACTAAATCGCTCCTTATATGCTAAGTTCTTCTCGATCTCGACGGCTGGCCAGACTAGGATATGCATATGGTCTGATATGTACTTTCGGAGCATTGATATGTGGAATACAACGTTGATGTTGGCTAGTTCTAGTGTGAGTGCTAAGCGGTATGCGATTGGTCAAATCCTTTCGAGAATCTCAAAAGGTCCGATGTAATGGGGATTGAGCTTTCCTCTCTTCACGAATCTAATGATGCCCTTCATCGGTGATACCTTCAAGAATACTTCGTCTCCTTCTTGGAATTCTAGCTCCATTCGATGTGTGTCAGCATAGCTCTTTTGGCAGTCCTGGGCTATCTTCAGTTTATCCTAGATGAGCTTGTTCTTCTCCGTGGTCTCCTGCACTATTTCTGGTCATGTGGGTGCTATTTCTCCAACTTCGGTCCAACATGCTGGCGATCTACACTTACTGTCGTACAGTGCTTCGAATGGTGACATCCCGATGCTTATTTGATGGTTGTTGTTGTAGGCAAACTCTGCTAGAGGTAGGTGTTCCTCCTAGCTCCCTTGAAATTCCAAAGTGCAAGCTCGTAGAAGATCTTTTAACGTCTGAATTGTCTTCTCTAATTGGCCGTCTGTCTGAGGGTGGAAAGCGGTGCTAAAGTTCAGTGTTGTTCCCATTGCTTTCTGTAGAGACTTCCAGAACCTAGATACGAAACGGGGGTCTCTGTCGGAGGTGATTGATACTGGTGTCCCGTACAGTCGAATGATATCTCGTAGATAAGTGGCTGCCATTTGGTCCATTGAGTACATATTCTTGATCGGGATGAAATGAGCTAACTTGGTTAGACGATCCACTATAACCCATATTGCTTTGTTGCCCTTGACGGTTCGAGGAAATCCTATGATGTAGTCCATCGTGATATCTTCCCATTTCCATTTCGAGATTGGTAGGGGTTGGAGTAGTCCTGTTGGCCTTTATCGTACTGCTTTGATTCGTTGACATTCGAGGAATCGACCGATGTAATTGGCTATGTCGCGCTTCATTCCCATCCACCAGTAGAATTTCTTGAGGTCTTGGTACATCTTTGCTCTCCCGGGGTGAATTGTGAACTTTGACTTGTGCCCATCATCCATGATTCTCCTTTTGAGTTCTTCTAGGTCGGGTACACATATTCGGTTTTGAAACTTGAGGAGGCCTTCTTTCATGGCGAACTCGCTTTCTATTTGGTCTTTAGCATTCTCTCGAATTTTCTACAGTTTGAGTCGCTTTCCTGGAGGATCTTGATTTCTTCTAAGATGGAGGGTTCACAATAATCGTTGCGAGATGCGCTAAGTAGGAATGATCTTCTTTTCGAATGAGAGCATCAGCGACGACGTTGGCTTTCCCTGGGTGGTATTGGATGTTTAAATTGTAGTCTTTCATAAGCTCGAGCCATTTTCGTTGCCTTAGATTTAGATATTTCTTTGTGACAGCATACTTCAAGCTTTTGTGATCGGTGAAGATGTCGTAAGTAACTCCATATAGGTAGTGGTGCCATATCTTGAGTGCAAAGATTACTGCTGCAAGCACCAAGTCGTGTGTTGGGTAATTCTTCTCATGAGGCTTTAGTTGTCATGAGGCATAAGCGACTACCTTTCCATGTTGCATGAGGACGCATTCTAATCTTTTATGTGAAGCATCACTGTAGACAGCAAATCCTTCCTCTCTATTTGGTAGTGCAAGCACAAGTGCAATTGTGAGCCTTATCTTCAATTCTTGAAGGCATCCTTCTCTTTCCTATGTCCATGCGAATGGTTCTCCCTTGCGTGTAAGTTGTGTCATAGGTACGGCGATTTTTGAGAAGTCTTGGATGAATCGGCGATAATAACCGACAAGTCCTAGAAAGCTGCGAACTTTTGTGACTGATGTAGGCATAGGCCAAGTTGAGATTGCTTTTATCTTCTATGGGTCCACTAAAATATCATGCTCATCGATAATGTGCCCAAGGAAATGGACACTCTTCAGCCAGAATTCGCACTTGCTAAATTTTGTATACAGTTGCTTCTCCTTCAACGTTCTTAAAATGATAGACAGGTTCTCTACATGTTGTTCTTCGTTCTTTGAGTAGATGAGGATGTCGTCGATAGATACAATCATGAAATCGTCTAGGTAGTTGAAAAAAATACGGTTCATTAGATCCATGAATGCTGTTGGGGCATTGGTTACTCCAAAGGGCGTGACTAGAAACTCATAGTGGCCATAACAAGTGCAGAAGGCAGTCTTTTCAATATCTTCAGTCTTGACTTTGAGCTGGTGATATCCCGAGCAAAGGTCGATCTTCGAAAGTACTCGCGCTTCTTGCAGTTGGTCGAAGAGGTCGTCAATTTAGGGTAGTGGGTACTCGTTCTTGATCGTAACTTTGTTCAACTCTCGATAGTCGATGCACAGGCGCATAGTTCCATCTTTCTTCTTAACGAACAGCATTGGTGCTCCCCAAGGTGAGGAGCTAGGTCGTATGAAATTCTTTTCAATCAACTCCTTCAGTTGTGTCTTTAATTATTTCAATTCTGCTGGTGCCATGTAGTAGGGGTTTTTGGAAATTGGTTGTGTTGCTGGTATGAGGTCGATGGAGAATTCCATCTCTCGATCAATGTGCATTACTGGAAAATCTTCCAGAAATACTTTGGAATAATCACATTCCACTGGGATGTACTTATTTGAAGTGCTCTTGGATTCAGTTGAAGTGATGCTACATAGATACCCTTGGCATCCTTTTTGTAGAAGATGATGGGCTTTGGCGACGGATACAAAACAAGAAGGTGAGACAACTCCTTCCCCTTAAGTTCAGACTCCCCACCTTTGGATTCAACAAAGGCGATAGACTTTCCAGCGCAGTCAATCTTGGCATTGGCCTTGGACAACTAGTCTATGCCAACAATAACGTCAAAGTGTTCTATATTTAAAGAAATAAGATCTATGGACGACAAGTCTCCATTCATGAATGTCTCGCAATCGCTAAGGATCGTGGAGCATAGGACACCTTTACTCATAGATTGGACTATGAACAGATCGTACCCTAGGGGTTCATAATTCTTGGGAATTTTCTCCGAGTGTGGTTTCGAAATGAACGAGTGTGTAGATCCGTAATCAAATAAGGCATAAGTAGGAATATTACAAATGAGGATTTACCTGCTACGACTCCTTCTTCATTGCGGGGATCTCCTGGGACAAGCGCAAAAGCTCTCCCCTGCCTCTGATTGTTGTTGCGATTTCCTTGATTGTTGAAGTTGTTCTTGGGGACTCTGACAGGTACAATGTTGGCTCGAGTTAGTCTTTGGCATTCCTTCTTGTAGTGCCCACTCTGCCCACAGCCAAAATAAGTGTTTAACGCTACTCGTCATTCTATAGGGTGCATCCTTCCGCAAGTAGGACATGGTAGTATTGGCTTCCGTTCTTCATTTCTCCTTCCTTGATTTCCTCCGAAGTTCGCTTTCTTAGGCTGGCTGGTTCCTCCTTGATGTTGGTTCTGCCTCTTCCTTTTCTGATAACGTCCAGACTCGTCCACGTCTTGTTCTACTGGAATCGCTCTATCAAGCACACCATCATAGGATGGGAGTTGGAGGGGACGAATAACTCTTCGGATCTCGGTTTTTAACCCATCTTCGAAATGTCGGGCTTTGATCTCGTCAGTCGTTACAAGGTAAGTGGCATATTCTGCAAGGTTAGTGAATTCTACTTTATACTCCGCTACAGTTGTAGCTCCTCTTTGTTTTAGATTTTCAAACTCCATGCGCTTGGCATTCATCATCGCACTAGGCATAAATTGTTCTTTGAAGACTTCTAGGAATCTTC
>NMUG010011547.1:0-10608 GCA_002855965.1 Monotropa hypopitys
TCTTCTGAAAATTCGCCTGCTGAAGAACAAAGACCGGTCGCGGGAATTGGCCTACCGGTCGTGGCATGTCTGTGAGGCGAAAACCGGTCGCGCGAATTGGCCTACCGGTCGTGGCATTTCAGAAGGGTCTTGACCGGTCGCGGTTTTGGGGAGACCGGTCGTGGTTCATTAAATTCTGAAAAAAATTTAGGAAAAGTTTTAAAATGTTTTGAAAGGGCATGGGGGTCCAATTAAAGACTCTAATCATTGTTTAAAGATAGTTATCGATTCAATTGATTTAATTTAATTCTTCATTATTTTCTTGTCAAAACTATAGTTCATGCGGACTGAAATTGTAATTGTTTTGACAGGGACGTTTGAGGAAGGCATTGAGGCCTTACTCAAGGGCAAGGAAAAGGGTTTGAACCAGGCAGGGAAAAAGGTTTGAACAATGGTACTGGTGAGTGTAAGAATATGGTATCCTTAATGGTACATTTGCAGGATTGTTTTAGTTAATTGTTACTTTGTGTATGAGAAGCTAACTGTTATTGTTTGTTGTGATTTACATGCATGGACATAATGCATGAGTTGATTGATATGCATGAAC
This sequence comes from Monotropa hypopitys, assembly GCA_002855965.1. Classification (NCBI taxonomy): domain Eukaryota; kingdom Viridiplantae; phylum Streptophyta; class Magnoliopsida; order Ericales; family Ericaceae; genus Monotropa; species Monotropa hypopitys. The sequence continues at coordinate 587 of NMUG010011547.1, forward strand.
ATGAATGCATGATGAGAATGATGGCATGAAGTGATGATATGCATACACATATATGCATGAGTCGAGATGAGAAGCATAATATGCACATATATATATAATGCATGCCTCCGTGGGACGGGTGGTGATTGTTGGCAACCAATGTAAGTCCAACTTTACGTGGGACGTACCCCAACTTTAGTGCGCGAGGCGTACGAACTACTACCTATAGTAGTAGCTATCTTCAGGGCATGGGATGCTTAAATCTTTTGAAAACAAATGGCTTGGGCCGGTATATGTAAAGTATCATGCATGAGATGCATTGTTGAAAGGAAAGTCATAACTGCTCATAATTAATGATTTACTGTCACTAATTTTCCTGTGTTTCTGGAAGTTAAAGATATTATATTCACACTCTGTTTCCTTGTCTTTGACTTGGAAATAGGTCACAGGGTTAGCGGTCCACTACAAGGTTGGAGTTATAGAGGCTTGAATGAGACTGATGAGCTAGTGTCGTCCGGTGAAGAAGGCTTGGTGCTTGTGGCTGATTTTAGCACCCTTGGTAGATTCTTGTTGTCTTTTGTTTCTATAGACTTGTATTAGGATTTTGTAGTAGCTTAGCCATTTCCATTATTGTTCTTTCCTTGGAGGTTTTAAGTAATGGTAGTACTTGTTGGGATTCATGTTTTGAAGTTTCGCTTGTCTCTTTTATTTCGTGTTGGCAAATATTACTGGAGGGTTTTTATTCAGCAAAGAAGTTTATAAAAATTTTTAATTTTGTGTATTTTGGAGTTTGGGATGTTACACAATTAGTATGTATATCGAAATGTGGCCTGTTGGTCTGCCTATCAAAATGGTTTGTATTTCGATATACACCCCCTGTGCATATCGATATGTTGAGTGTTCTGTCCAACTTTCCTTCAGTCATATTTCAATATGCATCCTTTATTTCGATATAGGCTTCCTTGCATTTCGATATGCACTCTTGCATATCGATATGCATCCTTCATGAAGTTGTGCAGTGGGGTTTGCATTTCGATATGCATTGGGTGCATATCGAAATGCACATGCTATTGGAGTTGTTCAGTGAGCTTTGTATATCGATATGCAAGGCTAGTGCATATCGAAATACAGTGCATTTGGGGCTTGCCCAGTGTGTGTGTATTTCAATATATACCTTAGGCATATATCGAAATACATTGTTCGACAGAGGGTTGGGGATTATATATTAGGGTCATTTTGGTCATTTTGGACCGAGTATATATGTTTTAGACTGAGAGAGGAAGCCCTATTATGTTTATTTTCAACCTCCTCCCCTCCATCCCCTCCCGTAAGTTCTCTCTCTCTCTCTCTCTTTCTCTCTAAATCTCTTTCTCTCTCACTTTTGGGCATCTTACCTAGGGGTTTTGAAGAAAAGCCCTTCTTTAACCTTGACAAGCATCGTGAGGGCTACATGGTAGTGTTCTTGGATCGTTCATGTATAAAGATTCCCTCACCTAGGGATTTCGTGACTTCAAACTTCCCGGTGATTTTCCGTTGTGTAAATCTCTCTCTACTCCCTCGTGTGTATGTGTGCGTGTATATAGGTTGTATATTTCGTGGTTTTGGGTTGGATTTCATTGTTGATAGCCTAGGGTTAGTCTAGGCATGTTGTAGATGATTGTTGGTGATGATTTGGATATGTTGTGATACTTGGTGACATTGATTTGGGGTATTCAAAGGTTGTAGTCACCAAGTGTTTGGTAAAATTCCCCTTAGAGTCATAGATCACTTTCTGATAAAATTATGGTCTTGGGATTTAGTGTACAAGTAGTAAAGATGAACGATTGGTTGTTTTGGGTCTTAAACATTATTGTAGCCCCCATGGGTTTTATTGGACATTAAGTGTTCGATGAAACTCCCATGTGGGTTATTGGAGTGAAATTGGGTTGTTTGGATCCCCTTGAACGTTTTGGTGTCTTCACTTGTTTGGTTTGGTGGTTTTTACTTTATTTCGTCAAGGTTGAATGTTAGAATGAGACCTTGGATTAGTTGGATATTGAATAGGGGTAAACGATGGAATGGATTTGGATTGCAAGCCTTGTTGTTGGTTTTGGTCTCTTTTGTGTTCTCGAAATATTGGAGGCATTGTGATTTGGGTTGATTTGCCCTTGATATAGTCAAGGAGGGATGGTAACTAGATAAACTTAATAATGTACGTAACGTACTCAATGAATGCCCAATATGAGGGATGGATCCTACGAGGACCACCCTTTCTCAACTACAAATCCTTCACCTCTATTTCACCTAATTTAAAAACAAAGATCATGTGAGGAAATGTTTTTGAACATAATCGGGTTTGGGATATTCTTGCCCGAATCCACAAAAATTGTATCGAGGTACCAGTCACGGGTGGGCGGTCATCGGACCCAACCTGTAGTATTGACATGTTTTAGAACATGATTGGAATTAGAATGTTCTTGCCCTAATTCATTGATTATTTATTGGTGCCGAGTCGGGATTGGGCGGTCGTCAGTCCCAATCCGTGGCGTATTCATGTGTGATGCCCGGTGTGACCCCTTGAGCCGCCAAGTAGGAATATGCTGTTTTGGGTTAGTATGAGTTCTGTGTGACTCCCTTGTGTCGCCAAGGGGAAGACCGGTAGGGACAATTTTGTAGTATCTTGGCACATAGCCCCTTGCTGGTCATCGAGTGAGTGGGACCCCTTACTTCGGTATTGTGGGAGTATTGTGTACCAGACTAGTGCGTCCTCCAAGTACGTGACTCCCTTGTTTTAACGAGGTGGGTAATATCGGAAAGGATGGCTTGGGCTTTCATGAATTGTCATGTGGAGACAATATGAAAGGGATTGATTTATAATTGAAATTTAGCTCAATCTCCAATACGTCCCAAAGTTAAAGGAAAATCAAATCCATAACAACGTTCTTGGTAATTAGACGATTGGGTGGTAGAGTGGCACTGTGATCGTAATGTAGTGGTCTTTTGGGCTACCTTGGTGCCGTTTTGGAAGTTGTCTCACCTTAGCACGTATATTGGTTTTAGTGGATTGCACTTCATTGTTAGTCTTGTTGGGTCACACCTTGTAGTTGGTTGATTGTTGGAGTCTCACTTAGCCTTCACGTTTGGTTGTGTGTTGGTGTTTGGGTTGAGTGAGGTTGTGTAGCACATGGTTTGAGTTGGGTTTCCTCCCCTTTATTTTCGTTTGTGTGTGGACACTTAGACACGCACCTGCAGGTGCATGCTTGGTAGTTGTTAGAGGTTTTCCTACTGAGCTGTGGTTTGCTCAGACCCTCCTTTCTTTCCTTTTTATAGGACTTGTTTGCAGGGCTTGATGTGGTTGTGGACTTGGAGTTTGGCTTGCTGATAGATCCCCTTGGGAGCTTGCCATTTTAGTTTGCGTAGTACTTCTTTCCCTTGTACTTTCCTTTCAGTTGTAGTAGCCAAATTATGTATTTATTTTTCCACACCCTGTATCTCTTTCTTAGTTTCCCTCTTGTATCATATAATGTGTAATGGTTACTTCAGCTGATTGTACTTGGATAACAATAGTTAACTCACCATTTCTCTTTCATTGTATTTAAAAAAATGTGTTTGAATTGGCTTTAAAAATTGTAAGGTGTTACACTATTGCTGATCATTCTTTCGGAGCACTGTCCATTGGAAGTAGGCTTTGATACCAACTAACGCGAGGTGGGGAAAATGGTTGGTTTGATTCTGGTAATATAGAACCAAAAAGGAATGGAGCGGATTAACACCATAATTAGTTAAAAGTGCTAGGAATCCACCAAGCAATACAGGAATCTACCTACAAGTTTAGGAATCCACCTCAGAAGGAAGGGAGGCAAGCTCTCTGTTCGAAAATAAAGAATTGTATATATTTCAAAAAGTTGTCCAAAATTTGTACATCGCTAGGCTTATATAGCCTCTAAGGGAATACACGAAAACCCAAAAAAGAATGATGGAAAAAATACAAAAATACCCTTAACTAATGATTACAAATGGTACTATCCTAACAGAATGTGGAAAAAGGTATAACAGATGTGTCAGGGAATGTCGGGTGGTCCCCTTGTTGTCTCGTTCCAATAGGATTGCGAGAGTGTGGCTGAGCTGGTGTGCATCTGTTGAGGCTGAGCTGGGGTGGATGGACGTGTTGAGCTGGTCGGACTGGGTAGATGGGTTGAAATGGTTGAACTGATTTGATGGTCATGTGGGCAATTTGGCAAAGGTTGCAGTTTGGCGACATGTGCGGGTGTCAACAGCTCGGCAAAGGGCACATGTGTGAGTTGTATGGCCGTATGAAGGGCAGTGTGGTTGTAGTCTAGAGTATAGTTATGGTCCAATCTGTGGCTGTGGTCAGCTGTGCGGCTGTGGTGTAGACGTTGTCCTACATCACTCATCTACTCCAAGAATGAAGATGTCACGACCCATTCCGGAATATAATAAAATATATAAATCGGAAATAGATATATGACTAAACAAAGCATCAAAAATTGAAAACCCAAGTGATATACTAGCAACCATCTCATACATCTGACTGAGAAATAAAATACAGCAGAAGTACTGAAAATATTAACTCCAAGACAAGTGGTCTATCAAAAACTCTACTAACAAAAACATAACTCTCAAACTCAAAACTGTCATAAAAGAAACAGTCTAATCTCAAACCACAACTACTGAACAAGCCAAAAAAGAAACTGTCTCCAACACGGAGCAACCTCTACTAAACTGCCCCTAAAAGTGGCAACTCGGCAATGGATGGCATGTGAACCTGCTACTCTTCCTGATCTGGATATAGATTGCAAAACAAAAATAGCAAAAGATATCCAGGAGTGTCAGATACAACAATCATATATATACTTTGATATGTAAAGAGAAACTCACAGTGTACAGGTAAAGTATAAGTAAAGAATAAGTAACTAAGGGGTTGTGCCTCTCCCCTTCTATCACGTAAACATGCAACTATCCAAGGGGTGGTGTCTCTCCCCAACTATCATGTAATCATGCCATTTTTCATATATTCTTCCTAACTGCGCCCATAACACCTTTCTTTCATTTAATTTATGTGTAACGTGCCCATAGCACCGTGCCCATAGCACCTTTTCTTTTATTTCTCATGCCGTTGGCCCCACAGTTCCAACCTCGATATGTAACATGCCCATAGCATCATATACTTAACTTTTCATGTCGTTGGTCCCGTAGTTCCAACCTCGACATATAACATGCCCATAGCATCATATATTTAACTTTTCATGCCGTTGGCCCCGCAGTTCCAACCTCGACATATAACATATTTCATTCTTATCTATGCTTACAGGTAGGAAGGAAAATTGATAAGTTTATGCATTTATCACATAAGAACATGTGAATACACCACAACTCAACACTAACTCACACATAAACAAAGTACATATAAAGAAGGGTATCTACACACTCACCAGCTGTGTGAACTCGCCAAATATGTCTTTACTGAATTGCCTTGAAAGATCCCGATTGATCATCTGTTATATAATATAAGCATGTGTGAATAATCCTTCTAAAACTCTATTTATAAATAAAGAATTTTTATTACTGTTTTGAACTCCTCAAAGTCTGGAAATCTCTCTTAAAAGTGTTTATAATTAATTTAAGATCAAACCACAATACCCACCCACTTTTTTCCCAAATTTCCTCTGACCGGTATAGGACCAGTACACAACCGGTGTACCACCCGGCATGCCGGGTAGTGTAAAATTTTACTCTTTTGAAAGGGCCAACCTACTGCCCAAAATATGCCAAAACCGGTATGGAAACCGGTATACACCCGGTATACCGCTCGGCATGCCGGTTAGTACAAAATTTTCCCTTATGTACTAACCAAGGCTTTCTATACATTTTTGTTAAGGCTGGTATGCCCTCCGGTATGCCGGCCGGTATACCGGTGTGCATACCGGTCAGTGCATATTACAGCAGATCGAAAAAACTGCTAAATACTCTCGGTTTTTCTTAATCCAACTCGATTAAACTCGAAGCCTCAAATTATCAAACCAAGTACTCCAAGATGTAGTAAACATCTACCCTCAAATCATACTAAAAATTGGGCATTAAAAACAAACTTTAGATTACCCAAACACTAGATTTTTCAAAGTAGATCTAGAAAATTAATCACTAATCGTGATTAGTGAAAAACCCTTAATCTGGGACTAATTATGCACGAAATTAAAAATCTAAAAACATAGGATTTACCTCAAGAGTATTGTGAACAACTTTGAAGAAGAGATTTCCTTCAAAAAACTTGATTTTGGCCTTGGTCTTCCTTAATCCTTCAAGACATTCTCTCTAATCACCTCTCTAGCCACCCTTCAACACTTTTTAACCCTAATGAGAGTATCTCTCTCTATATTTCACCCTAATGATAGATTTTAAGGATTAATGATTCCTTTGCCCTCACCTATAAGGGCTTATAACCCTTGTGTGCCACTCCTCTAACCATTATATATACATACTTGTATATTTTATAATGGTTTTAATAATAACCTATTATTAAACCCTCAAAATATTATTAACTCTTCAACACATCTTATTTTCCCTTCTTCATCTTTATTTTTTAAAATTTTTAATAACCCAATTTAATTTATTTTTAAATTGGTTCGGGCGTGACAGAAGAGCAACACGCGACGTACCTATCTATTGTTTTACAGATATTGAAGGAAAGAAAGCTATATGCCAAATTCAGCAAATATGAGTTCTAGCTCATGAAGGTTCAATTTCTCAGGCACATCATCGACGAACGTGGAACTTCAGTAGATCCCCAGAAGATTGGAGCAATTCAAGAATGGCCAAGACCAACCTCAGTAATAGAAGTTCGTAATTTTCTTGGACTCGCTGGCTACTATCGACGATTTATCAAGGACTTCTCAAAGATTGCAACACCAATGACGGAGATGAACAAGAAGGGAGAACCTTTCGATTGGACGGAAAGAAGAGATGAATACTTCCAGGAACTGGAGAAACGGCTCACAACTGCACCTGTGCTCATACTGCCTGGAGAAAAAAAGTTTTGAAGTCTACAACGACGCATTATTGAAAGGACTTGGATGTGTTCTAATGCAGCAAGGACAAGTCACTGCTTACGCCTCCCGATAGCTGAAGCCTTATGAGAAGAATTATCCAACTCATGACTTGGGAGCTTTTTGCAGTAATTTTTGCATTAAAGATCTGATGCCACTATCTCTATGGAGTCACTTGCAACTTGTTCACAGATCATCAAAGCTTGAAATATCTCTTCACTTAGAAGGAACTGAATCTTAGAAAATGAAGATGGTTGGAGCTAATGAAGGACTACGAAGCAGGAAGGGAAAGAAGGAACTCGATCATTTACAACATGGACATCTCAACACCATCGTTGCAGAGCCTACCATTCTAGAAGAAATCAAGTCAAAATAGGAGAGCGATGCAAAACTCATGAATATTGGTGAAAGTATTGGAAGCAACCCAGAAAATGAGTTCACTCTAGCAAACAAAATCCTCATATTTCGAAATTGACTATGCATACCCAACAGCGAGGAAATCAAGCATAAGATCATGAATGATGGCCACCAATCGAAGTTCACGATTTACCCAGGGCAGACCAAGATGTACCAAGACTTGAAGAAATCCTATTGGTGGATGGGAATGAAGTGCGACATAGCCAACTACGTCAACCGATATTTGCAGTGTCAATAGATCAAAGCTATTCGTCAGAAACCCACCGGATTATTGCAACCTCTACCAATTCCAAAGTGGAAATGGGAAAACATTACTATGGACTATGTCATAGGGTTGCCTTGTTCAAATAAAGTAACAATGCAATATGGATCATAGTATATCGTTGACCAAATATGCACACTTCATCGAATCAAAAAACACCTATTTTATGGATTGAATGGCAACCACCTATCTACGTGAAATCATTCGACTACATGACACATCAGTATCTATCACGTCTGATAGAGATTCGTGATTTATATCAAGATTTTGGAAATCATTATAGAAGGCAATAGGAACAACACTAAACTTCGCCACAGCTTTTTACCCACAGACAAATAGTCAATCAAAAAGGATTATTCAGACATTAGAAGATCTATTGTGAGCTTGCATGCTAGATTTCCAAGGAGGATGGAAGGAACATCTACCATTAGCATAATTCACCTACAACAACAACTTCCAAGCAAGCATAAGGATGGCATCATTCGAGGCACTATACAGAAGGAGATTCAGGACTCCATCATGCTGGACAGAAGTTGGAAATGTGGAGCTAACCGGACCAAAAATTGTGTAGGAATCCACGAAGAAAATCAAAATAATTCAAGATCAATTAAAAGCTGCCCAAGATCGTCAGAAGAGTTATGCAGATGCTCACCGAAGGGAATTAGAACTTCAAGAAGGTGAAAGGGTATTTTTGAAGGTATCGCCAATGAAAGGTGTCATTAGATTTGGGAAGCGAGGAAAGCTGAATCCCCGATATGTCGGTCCATTTGAAATTATTAGAGGACTGGTCCACTTGCTTAATATTTGGCCCTAATGCCATAATTAGCCAACGTTCATGATGTCTTCCACGTATCCATGCTTTGAAAATATATAGCAGATCCAGCGCACGTTCTAAGTCAACCAATAATCGAGATTGAGAAGAATCTATCTTACGAGAAATGAACCATGAAGATCTTTGATCGATAGAAGAAGCTCTGAAATAAAGTCATTCCTTTGGTTAATGTTTGGTGGGAGAACCAATCAGGGAATGAGTCCACCTGGGAAAAGATAGATGACATACGCCGGAAGTACCCAAGTTTATTCGAGTAAGGTAAGGTTTCTTTCATAAAGTTCCTACCGTGTGCATTATTTTAAGTTTGGGGGCCAAACTTTCTTAAGTGGGGAAGGATGTGAAATCCCATCCAAAAAATAAGATTTATATAAATTAAATAAAGTTTATAATATTTTGGAGATGGTTTAAAAATAGAATTAAAGTCATTTTGGGCTTACCTTAAAGTTTAAAAGGTAAATATAGCAAGGAATAAACATTTGAGGGCCAAAACATAAGAAATAGAAGTTAGAGAACCTAATTGAGGTCCGGTCGAAAGATGTTGGTTCGGTTCAGGTCGGGTCCGACAGGTTTGCCCATCCCAGATCCAGTCAATGATTGGCTGATCATCACTGCGGTAGCAACTCTACTGAGCTGTAGGGATACATCCCATCCGGATTGACGGGCCAGTCTGTCTAATGGGACAACTCAGTCAATAATTCTTTTTGTCCCACATGTTTGGCTCTACCATGTTAAGAGAGTTGTTTTGGCCAGAAACCCTGGTCCAGATTAGACTTGGCGGTAGAGAAGGTGGTGGAGTGCAAGGCACCCCCTACAGCATAGTTGCTCAGCAGGGCATGAAAATGTCAATCCATTGCATTAAATGCAACCCAAACCTCCGGATTGCTATAAATATAACCCCATTCTCAGCATTCAAGTCCATACCAAACTCTTGTCTTGTATTCAAAGCTTTCTAGTGTGAGAAAGTCATCCATATAGAAATTTGAGTGTTCGGCATACTTAACCAAACCCCTAGAACACCTCTCCGATCAGTCTTAGCCTCTTAGCAACCTTTAAAAGTCTCCGGACTACCTTACTTCCAAACCAGAAGACCTACACTGCTCAGACCAGCATTCTCGAACAGTGCTCAGCTCGACTATCCACTTGGAAGCCCAGAAACTCAATCCTCCGGCTCAGGTAAATTCTAATTCTCTAGACACATTGCTAATGATCCGGTATAACTTAATAAGTATCATGCTAACCCTCATTCTTCGGCACTTGGCCAGACTAGTCTGGATTATCCATTGAACTATCCGACTGAGCTTATTTTCAGCTCAGTATGTATGACCGGACCCTTGTAAGGCATCTCTGACTCATTTCCAGAGTATTGCCGACCTCCTAATTGCCAGAGTACTTGTGCTCAGTAGAAGGGACTATCCGTTCTTGAGACCCGAAGCTCTCTGAGCTTAGCTGAGCATCCAAATGCTCGGGCAATTAGCCCTAGACCCTTGTG
>NMUG010011548.1:0-10602 GCA_002855965.1 Monotropa hypopitys
ATGAAGAAGCTGATGAAATAGAGGTTCTTGCTAGTTAACTATGAGCAGATGTTGTTCCAGCAGTATCAGAACTGCAAGCAAGGACTCAGGACTGTTAGAGCCTACACGGAGGAGTTTTACAGGTTGTCATCCTGAAATGACCTGCTAGAGAATGACAATCAACAGGTGGCTAGGTTTAACAATGGCCTACGCCTGTCGATTCAAGACCGAGTGATGTTACACCCTGCCTTTACCCTCAATGAAGCAGTTGAGCTAGCTCTACGGGTCGAAGCCCAGCTGGATAGGTCTAGCACGGGAACCCAACGGTTTAACAGGACCACAGAAGGAGGCCAAGTGTCAAGTGGAAAGAAAGAGTTGCCAGGTCAGACAAGTGGCAGCACGTCTAGTGGAGGAGCCGCAGCAGGAGGTTCGAATGCCGCTCAACCAGCGCGGCAAGGCAGCAAACAGGTCGCCGCAACCCAGAAGACTTTCCCAAGTCCTTACACACCATCCTCCCAACCAATCAAATGTTACAGGTGTGGAGAGCCAGGTTACCGTTCCAACAACTGCCCGAACAGCCGAGTTGCCAACCTTGCTCTGCAAGGAGATGATGAAGAAGAGATGTTGGAGGACTAGGCCCAAGAGTTTGACGAAGAGGAAGTGGTAGAAGCAGATGAGGGAGTTATTCTCGTTGTCCGTAGATTGCTGTATTCCCCAAGGATAGAAGATGAGACTCAGAGGCACAATATCTTTAGAACTCGCTGTACAGTGGGTCAAAGAGTGTGTGATTTGATTATCGATGGAGGAAGCACGGACAACATAGTTTCCCGAACTATGGTGGATAAGCTTCAGCTGAAGACAGAAGCTCACCCCAATCCATACAAGATTGGGTGGATTAATGATGGTGGAGAAGTCAAGGCCAGTGAGCGTTGCACGGTACAACTTTCAATTGGCCAGGATGAAGTGATATGTGATGTGGTGGACATGTCAGCTTGTCATTTACTACTAGGCAGACCTTGGAAATACGATGTTGGTTCTACTCACAACGGCCGTCTCAACACTTATTCTTTTATGCACCATGGAACTAAGATAACTCTGGTTCCCATGGGAGGACAGAAGCCAATAGAGACCCGCACTGCGAGCAAGACTCTGTTAGTAGTGCCAGAGTTGGGAAAAGAAGAGTTGGAGGAGCGAGAAGTGCACTTAGTGGTGGTAAAAGGAGAAGGCACACAGCCGACTAGTGTACCTGCCGAGATGGAGCCTATTACTGAAGAGTTTAGCTCAGTCCTTTCCGCCGAACTGCCAGATGGTCTACCCCCAGCGCGGGACATTCAGCACCAGATAGACTTGATCCCAGGATCACGTCTTCCCAATTTGCCACACTACAGGATGAGCCCAGCAGAGCATGCCGAGCTGCAGACCCAGATCAGTGAGCTGATCAGAAAAGGATTTCTCCAAGAGAGCATGAGCCCATGTGCAGTACCCGCAATGCTAACGCCAAAGAAGGATGGAATTTGGAGAATGTGTGTTGACAGCCGAGCTATCAACAAGATTACCATCAAGTACCACTTCCCCATTCCCCGACTTGAGGATATGTTGGATCAACTTGCAGGAGCTACAATATTCTTAAAGATAGATCTGAAGAGTGGCTACCATCAGATCAGAATCCGCCCAGGAGATGAGCGGAAGACAGCCTTCAAGACAAAGGATGGTTTGTACGAGTGGCTGGTGATGCTATTTGGGTTGTCTAATGCCCCAAGTACATTTATGCGGCTTATGACTCAGGTACTCCGACCTCTTATTGGATCCTGTGTCGTCGTGTATTTCGATGATATTTTGATATATAGCCATAGCCGACAAGCACATCACCAACACCTGAGAGAGGTCTTGGTACTGCTAAGAGACAACCACTTGTACGTTAACTTGAAGAAATGCAGTTTCCTAACCAACAACCTAGTCTTTTTGGGCTTTGTGTTTAGCGCAGATGGACTGACAGTTGATCAAGAGAAGGTTAGAGCTATTCAAGAGTGGCCAACCCCTACATCCACACACAATGTTAGGAGTTTCCATGGATTGGCTACCTTCTACAGGAGGTTTATAAAGAATTTCAGCACCATTGCGGCACCTATGACTGATTGCCTGAAGAAGAAGCAGTTTGAATGGACCCTTGATGCTGAGCAGAGCTTTGCCGAGCTCAAGAAGAAGCTGTCCTCAGCACCAACCTTAGCTCTCCCAGATTTCAGCAAGTTGTTTGAAGTCCACACGAATGCCAGCTACATCAGCATTGGAGCTGTTCTATCCTAGGAAGGCAGACCCATTGCTTACTACAGTGAGAAGTTGAGTGAAGCCAGAAAGAATTGGACCGCCTACGAGCTGGAGCTCTACGCCGTTATCCAAGCTTTAAGAGTTTGGAAGCACTACCTCATCCATCAAGAGTTCGTGCTCCATACTGACAACAAGGCCCTTGAATTTTTGAACAGTTCAGCTACAATTAACCGGAAGCACGCCAGATGGATTTCCCGTGTTCAAGCTTTCAAATTTGTCTTGAAACACACTGCGGGAACCTATAACCGAGCTGTCGATGCTCTGAGCCACAGAGCATCCCTTCTTGCTGTTGCCCGCACAGAACTGGTGGGATTCGATTTCCTCAAGGAGTTGTACGAGGAAGATGAAGATTTCCGGGATGTGTGGTCCCAATGCCAACTAAGCAAGACAGGATTGAACGGGTTCCTTATCCATGAGGGGTATTTGTTCAAAGGAAACCAGCTGTGCATTCCCAAATCATCCTTACGAGAGTTGCTGATCAAAGAAGTTCACTGTGGAGGCCTTGGAGGACACATGGGGCGTGATAAGACTATCCAGCAGGTGGAGGACAGGTATTATTGGCCTCAGCTCAAGCGAGACGTTGGGCGATTTATTCAGAGGTGCTACATCTACCAGACAGCTAAGGGCCAAACCCAGAACACCGGACTCTACACTCCATTGCCTATTCCTGAGGTACCATGGGAAGACCTGTCCATGGATTTTGTGCTCGGATTACATAGGACCCAGAGAGCTACAGATTCAATCATGGTCATGGTTGATAGCTTCTCGAAGATGGCACACTTTGTAGCCTGCAGAAAGACCCATGATGCTTCCAACATTTCCAACCTCTTATTTAGGGAGATTGTTCGTCTGCACGGGGTGCCCAAAACCATCACCTCGGACAGAGACAGTAAATTCCTCAGCCATTTTTGGAGGACATTGTGGGCCAAGTTTGAAACCAGCCTCCAGTTCAGCAGCACGTGTCATCCGCAGACTGATGGCAAGACGGAAGTGGTCAACCACACACTTGGCAACATGCTATGTTGCCTAGCTAGAGACAAGCCCAGGCAGTGGGACCTCCAGTTTCCCCAACCTGAGTTTGCCTTCAATAACACCATCAACAGATCCACGGGTCACACTCCTTTCCAGGTCGTGTATCGTCATGTCCTGACTTGTACTTTGGATCTTGTTCCTTTACCATCTCAGCCAGGAACTAGCCGAGCTGCCGAGTACCGAGCTGCGAAGGTCATCCGCACACTCGTTGACACCAAGACCAGGCTAGAAGAATCAAACGCCAAATACAAGTCCCAGGCCGACAAGCGCAGGAGGAATAAGACGTTCAAAGAGGGAGACCTGGTTATGGTTCATCTCCGCAAGGACAGGTTCCCAGTGGGTTCGTATGGCAAGTTGCAGATGAGAAGAGCGGACCCTTGCAAAGTCCTCAGTAAGATCAACGACAATGCATACAAGGTGGATCTTCCTAGTGACTTGCACATCTCCAACACCTTCAACGTCGGAGATCTAATTGATTACCACCCTCCCGAGAACGTAGAAAACTCGAGGACGAGTTCATCTTTGGTGGGGGAGCCTGATGTAGGACAAGGACCTACAAGTATCCTCGGAAGGGCTGCCGAGCAGACCCTAACTCCAGCCGAGTAACCTACCTCTCTTCTTCATCAAGACGCACAACCTATACTCCTTGCCGAGCTGCCTTCCCGCACACCAGGTGCCGAGCTGCCATCCTTGCCGTACAGCCCCAATGAGCTTCAGTCCAGCCCGGCCAGTCCAGCCCGTACCAGCTTGGCACATGAAAATACGTCAGCACGGCCTCAACAGCTGCACCCCAGCTCGGCCGCTTTCCCGCAGAGCCACTGGAATGAAACCACACAGGGACCACCCGACATCTTCTGACATTCTGTTATTACTTTTCAGAGTTTGTTAGGAAATTGTACATTTGTAATCATTTTACTTTTCCCTTTTTGTTTGTATTAGCCGCCATTCGTTAGGGTTTTCCTCATTGGCTATATAAGCCAAACGATGTAAAGTTACACACAGCTTTTGATAATTTGAAACCCAACTTTCCGAAAGAGAGCTCGTCTCCCTCTCGTCTCAGGTGGATTCCTGTGCTGTTAGGTGGATTCCTAACCCTTCTACCGAACTACAGTGTTAGTTCGTTCATTCATCTACAGATTACGGTGCTAATCTGTCCGCTGCTACCGGATTTCATTCAAAATTTGCTCATCCCTCACCTCGGTTTCAGTCTCCCTGGACCGGCCTTCACTTATCCATGACTTAGAGTTTAGAATGCAGTGTTGGTTGAAGTCATTATTTTGGTAGAGAAATGGTTTGGGTTGATGACCTTAGGTGTCATGTGTCTTGCATGATATTTGGAGACTAGAATAGAGTTTGCTTCTCATTTGGGCATAAGGTTGTAGAAGGCGATTTATGTTTGGGTAATCCTTTTGGCTTTGTCTTGGCGGTGATGTGTTGTTCGTCTCGCGCGTGGTGATTTATCTACTTCGTAGAACTTGTTGTCAGGAATCGTACCCTTGCTTCGTGCCCTCTTGTCTCGTGAGTTGCCTTCTTGCATTCGTTCTTGTTCGCCATGTCTTCGTGAAAATCCAGATTGTTGTTGTATCTGTTGGTGCCGTGTCCATTTGCGTTTGGACACTTCCATTCGGCGATGTTGTCTCTCTTTTGAGCCTTGTTTGAGAGTGTGTTGGGGGATTGACTTGTGGTTGGTGTGATCAGTGAGATGAAGTTACTTTTGTGCTGTGCAGCTGTGTTGCGAGTGTTGGGTAGAACGTTTGTGTCTCTTTGAAGTCGACTGCACCGACTTGGATGGTGGTGATGTTTGGCGTGACCGGTGTGTGTAGTCCGTGTCATGTGGTGTAGGAATGAACATGAAGGATTGTTTTGAGAAGGTGACTGGCCAACACATCTCCAATCAAACTTCTTAGTCATTCTGGTACCGCGCTAGGTGTGTGCGAGTTAGTTTGTGAGATTTTGATTGTTCGGTTCTTCTTTTGGTGGCATTATGCTTGTTTGGTGTGATTCAGGTGGCACGGTTGTTGTGTGACTATCCCTTGCGGGTCGTCTTGTTTTCAAATCCTGCGTCGTATTAGTTGGATTGTTTCTAAATCTTTTTCGGGGTTGCTTTGCGTGTTCGTGGTGATAAAGTCGTTGTGGACTTCTTTGCGGTAGTCAAAAATCCCTCTTTTATTTTTCTAAAATTTTTAGAAAAATATTTGGAAAAATCGGAGTATCCGTATCGTGTCCGTATCGTATCCGTATCGTATCCGCGTATCGGTACTGTACCGGAGTATCCTCGGCGTATCGGAGTATCCTAGCCATGTCCTTACCATATCGGCGTGTCCTAGGAGTATCCTTGGTGTGTCAGAATATCCTAGGAGTATCCTTGGTGTATCGGCGTGTCCTTATCGTACCGGTGTGTCCTCGGCGTATCATGGCGCCTTAGTGCGGTTTTCATATTTTGAGCAGGTTCATGCCGAAATTTCTAGCAAATCTCGTGTCGGCGATTGTTTCAGAAACTCCAATTGAGGTAGAGTTTTCTATCCCTCTCGTTTGTACTGTTGGCGTCGTTACTTCCTTCTCGTCGTTTTATGAAATTCTGTCATGTTTCGTATATTCGCAAATTAGAATCAACGTGTTGTCGTTCACTTAAATCGGTCGCGTTGAGTTTGGTCTAGGGTCGCTACGTTCCCCCTAGTACGTTGGTTGGTCGATTTCTGGTTCGATTGTGAAAACCCCAATTCTTGTGAAAAATCTATCGTTGTCATTTTATGAAATCAAATTGGGGATATCGGCTTGTTTTGGACACTCTCGTGTGGTTTGTGGGTCAAATGGTATTTTGACATGTTTGTTGGAAAATCGAACTAAGTGGAATGTTTTGTGAACGAATGAGACGTTTTGTGAAATGAACGGAAATGTTTTGAAAATGAACGTTTAGTGAATAAATGGAATTGGTTTGGAAAGAACGGAATAAAAGTCACATTTTTGGTTGGTACGTCGACTAGGAGGTTGTTTGCCCTAGGTCGCACGGAATGTTGGTATAAAATGATAAAATGTGACCCGTGACTCTTTACGAGGAAACTGTTGACTCTATACGAGGATCGGATATTACTTGAGTGGCTAGATTGGGTTGCTTACCTTGGGTCACTCTTTGGAGTGGCACACAACATTGTGCAATGGAGGTTTGACTGGACCTTCCTGGTGAGCCGGGGAAAATAGGAACTATACGATAAGGGGTTGACGAGCCCTGATGCGGAACTAGTCGAGACTCTGTGGTTGATTGATTGATATTTGCCTTGCTCCTACTAGAAGGCACGGAAATGGAATACAAGTAGAACTTGGAACGAAATGGGAATTGGAAAATGTTGACATACGGAAAATGAGTCTTATATTTAGTGTATATTTCGATATAAAAGGTTCTCTGATCAGATTTTCCTCTTGCTTATTTCGATATGATGTGAAGTCATCATATCGAAATGAAGGTCCTTCCTGCATATCGAAATGCCCCTCTCCCCTTATTTCGATATAATGCTTTATAAATTTTGATCAGTGAGTGGTCCGAGAGACTTCATTTCGATATGATGGGGCACTACATATCGATATAATGCATTGATTGAGGCTAGCAGTGAAGCTTATATTTCGATATATGCTGGAGCATATATCGAAATAATGCCTTCGGGTAGCTTTCTTGGGAAGAATATTTAAGGGTATTTTTGTCCAAGAGGGGTCAAAATATATATCCCCATATTCCTAATTGAAGCCCTATCAGAACCTTTTGTTCCTTACCCTCTCTCAAGCCGATTCTTTCTCTACCACTCTAGTTCTCTTCTCCCTCCTCCTCCATTAATGGAGATTTTCTTTCTCCTTCAAATCCAAGGGCTTCCAAGCCTTGGATAAATTTTTCTCAAAGAATAAATGTTGTTCCCCTCACCTCAAGCTCTCCGGAAAACCCACTATCTTCTCCATTCCTCCAAAATCCAAAGTTAGGAGATTTGCGAAGATGCCTGGATCGAGAATTGGCAAGAAGAAACGTTGCTCCCCTTGGCGAGAGCTATCCGGTGACTACCTTGGCGAGTCCATCCGGCAAGAATTTGGACTCCGGCGACTTTCCGGCGAAGAGCTATGGAGGTACGGTCTTAAGAAACGTCGAATAGGATGAGGAGATCTACGCGGTGGCGGATTCGGTTTGCGGCAACATTTTTCGGCGACATTCCGGCGACTACTCCGGCAATTACTCCGGTGGGTAAATTCTTGATCATTATCAAGCGTGTACGTGTGTGTGTATTTAGTTTCCATTTTTGTGCCTTAAATTCGTAATGGTTTCCCTTATATCGTCTTTGCGGTTAAATAGAACTCCCTTGGTAGAATTATGCAATTTTGGGTCGATAGGTATCGATGGTTGAATAAATAATTATGGGAGTGTTGAATAGTGATAGAATGGTTAGTTGGTCACCCATAAATTCATAGACGCCACATGTTCGATAAAATGACTCGGCATATCATAAATAGTTCTTTGGGAGGATTTGACCTCGTTGAATGAGCCGTAAGACTTGGGTTATGTCGCGATGAATCGTGTGTTACAAAGTTACGAATGTGGACCCTTTGAGGTGAACCGTAAATTAAATTGTGGCGACTTCACTTGATTGTGTGGACCTCCCTTGGCGTCGCCAAGGTTAGAGGCATAAACTCCCTCGTTTATACTACTTGGGCTTGTTGGCGTTGACATTGAGTTAGATAATCAACTTGGGAAAGAGGACAGTGTGGTTAGTCCTCCTTCACGTGGTCAAAGGTTGAGGTTGAAAGGCGAGAAGGTGACAATCTGTCTAAAATATCAAATGAACTCTCAATATTGAGGATGTGACCCACGAGGGCTGCTCGTACTCAACCTTGAATCCATCACATGTAAATTATGAAATGAAAACGAGAACGACGATTCATGGATGTAATTGATGACCACAAATATGATTGAATTGTTTTTATGCGGGAATGTACTTGATCTTTAGGGATTCTCGGCATAGTAAACTTGTGATGATGATCCGGGAATGTACTTAATTTGTAGGGATTCCCAGGATAACATTTGTAACAACGATATGGGGATTGATATGTTCTTACGCGGGAATGTACTTGAGTTTTAGGGATTCCCGGGGTGGTCGCTCCACCCACGACTTTGTGCACAAAGGGGGCTACGTGAGCCCTCACAACAGCCTTTGGGGAAGACGGATTAGGTTTGGCTAGTGTGTTGACGAGCTACTAGACCAACCTTGCCCTATCAACGTTACGACGATACTTGGATAAATACGGAATGTACTTGATTTTTAGGGATTCCGGGATTTGTATTAAATCAATGAACTTCAAAAAAAAAAGGTACGAGATGTACTTGACCTTTAGGGATCCCGGGATGTATCTAGATTGATGAAAAACACATGAACGGATTACTCTTTAAAGTGGAAGAAAGGTAAGAATGATGATCTAAATCATATTGGGATAGACTTGTAATGGAATCCCTTTGGCACTTGATAGTGTGTGATCCTCGGAACAATAAAAGAACATTTTCGATAGATTTTGTGGACACACTTCTTTGTTGTCCCTTGTGCTATGTTTACACACCTTGATTAGATATCTTGGCACAGTATTGGGTTGGGATTCTTAGTAGATCCTTAGAGTTGTTGGACTTTGGTAGTAAGGTTGCTTGAGTCGAGATTTGAGGTCGTTTCAGTCGGACTTGGGAGGTTGTGCCTTTGGTGTTCATTTCAAGTTACGGTTTGGGTTAGACACATTTGTCGACATTATGCCTTTGTCTCTGTTGTCTTGTGCTAGGCTTACACTACGTGCACTTTAGTCCTTTTACGGCTTTGTACTTTGACGGTGGACCTCTTGCCCTTAGTAGAGAGTTGGTTGTGATGATTTGAGATTGAATTGGACCAGTCATAGAGTTTGACACCTTTACCCCCCTTGTATTTGAGGAGGTTAGTTGACGGACCTAGATCTAGGTCGTCTTTACTGCTTTACTACTTGTGTGTTGCTATCTCTCCCTCTCTACAGTTTTACTACTTGTTGTCCACTACTGTTGCTCTTGCTCTTTATAGCTTTTGCTTGTGCTGACCCCTCCTAAGCATGCACCGCCCGTACATGTTTGGTAGTGGTCAGGAGTTTATATACTGAGCCGTGGTTTGCTCAGACCTTCGTGGTCCCTCCCCCTTTCAGGTTGTTGCTGGGACTTGTCTATACTGTTGAGCTTGGAGCTTAGTCAGCTACCGGATTTTCAGGGATCGTTGCAGCAGGTTTCTCTTAGCACTTTTGTTGGCTCCCGAGGGTGGGATGTACCATCACCTTTCTTTTTTGTTCAGCACTTCAGTTGTAGCCGTTTGGCATTTTTTAGCTTCCTCTTTTCTGTTTATATCGTATAATGGATGTAATGAGAAATTGAAAGAAGTGTATAGATACTACAAGTATTGATCCCCCTGCTCTTACTTAAATTGTTTTTCAAAAAAAAAATGGTTTGAAAATCCGGGGCGTGACAACTTGGTATCAGAGCTTTTGGTTCAAATACCTTGGAACCGTGGGGAGACACCTTGTCTCCATGGGTTTTCTTGGTCATTACATTGTCATTTCATCGTGCTTGTGTGCATGTGACGCACTCTTGCTTCTTAGTTCCGCTTCTTGTTGATACTCTCTCTATTCCGTCTCCTTCTACGGATGTCGAGTTTCTCCATCCCTGAGAAGTCGAGTGTTGATCTTTATGGCAAATTCAGTTGCCTTGAAATTGTTGAATATCTCGGTATCCCTATCCTTGGCATCTTCGATGCATTCTTTGACAGTCTTGCGCTTTTGTGGTCTCCTCTAAGAATGTTAGAGTCGAGTTGGTGTCTGTGATAGGTTGAAACCCTTTGGAAAATCTTGAGGTGATTGTAGTGGTTTCCTTTACCTTGTCGCTATATAGGTAAGAATCTCGATCTTATGATGGCGTAGTAGAATTATCTTGGGAAGTTCTGGCACTAGTCGGCGATCCTTAGTACCTTGTTGAGCCCCTTGAGAGTAGGTGGCATGATCATTGTGGTTTCATGATGCAAATTCCGAGAAATTTTAGTGAGATTGGTTTGTTGGTCCGTAGAAATTTGCGCTTGTTCCAGGTTTTAATGAGCTCTTTAAGGCGTAGTCGTGATTTCCTAGTTTTCCTCTTTTAAGGAGATTGAATTGCCTGTGTTTGCCTGTGAAGTGAGATGTTCCAATGCCTCTGTTCATTAGCACGTGAGTGTAAGTGCGACGGTAGCGCATCCTTTCGCCTGG
>NMUG010011549.1:0-10601 GCA_002855965.1 Monotropa hypopitys
TGATACCCCCGATAAGCATCCATAAAGCTGAGTCGATCGTGTCCGGGTCTTGTGTCTACTAATTGATCAATCCGTGGTAGGGGAAAAGGATCCTTTGAGCATGCATCATTAAGGTTTGTGTAGTCAACGCAAACCCTGAATTTCCCATTTTTCTTCTTCACGACTACTGTGTTAGCCAGCCAAGTTGGATACTGTACCTCCCGGATTGCATTTGCTTCCAATAATTTGTCCACTTCTTCAATGACCGCCTCAGTATGTATTACTGCAGACCGGCGAGCCTTTTGTACGACAGGCTGGTATACTGGGTCAACGTTGAGTCGGTGGCAAATTAAATCCAGACTAACCCCTGGCATTTCATAGGGAGTCCATACGAATACGTCGATATTGGTTCTTAATTTCTGGAGCATGTCATTTTGATCCTGTTCCGGCATGGCTGACCCGATGAGGAAGAAGCGTTCACTCGCCTCTTCTACCGGAACATGGATTAATTCTTCAACTACTTTGTCTATGGCCTCCGCGCTAACATCTTCGAGTACCGGAGCATCAGGTACCTCTATCCAGTGAACCCGGGCTGGTGCTGTTTTGCCTTTGACGACCGCAATGTAACATTTCTTTGACGCTATCTGGTCTCCATATACGTCCTCCTGTCCATGAGGACCATTGAACCGGACTAGTTGGAGATAAGTGGAGGCAATGGCTTCCATTCGGTGAAGCCAGTCCCGGCCCAGTATTGCATTGTAAGGGCTCGAGACATCGACCACGGTGAACTCGGTGTTAACCGTTTTGCTGCCTGCCGTAACAGGCTGGTTCACCCTTCCCAAGGTCCATACCGGAGCCAAATTAAATCCGACTAGTGGTACGTCGGATGGGATAAGATCCTCCAGAGGCATCCCCAACTGCTTGAACAATGGGTAATACATCACGTCCGTTGAACTTCCTGGGTCAATCAAGATTCTTCGTACCAGGATTTTTCCGAAGAGAAGGCTTACGACCAAGGCATCGTTGTGGGGGAGCTGAACCCTTTCCAAGTCTCTTTCTGTGAATGTGATTTGCCATTTTCTGGCCGGCTCTGCCCTGGGTCATTTTGATGACAAGCCTATACTCATCACATATTTCCCGGATTGACTCTGTGTGATCTCCTCGTTCATTATGCACTCCGATGCTTAATCCATCTCTCCATGGATGACATCTATGACCTGGATGATACCGTCGTCGTCACGGACTAGTAGGGGTGGTAGTCCGGTAGTAGTCTTTTCTTCATCGATGTACTCCCTGAGCCTCCCTGCCTGTACCTGCTCCTCCAGAAATGACTTGAACGCTCTACATCTAGTGGTGAGGTGTCCCCTGTCCTAGTGATAGGAGCACCTCATGGAAGCGTTCTTTCCCTGTGGCTGGCTGCCCCATGATTTTGGGAGGTAGCCTAAAGAAATTGTAATGTCCCGTCCCGCGAGGACCAATTTAATGATCCAGCAGACCCGACAATGTTACTAAAAATAGAACAGACAGATAACCAGAGAGAGACAGAATATACTAAATGGAAATGCATGATTAAATTAAATAAAACTGCAGAAATCCAAACCAACGTACTAACGAACAAATAATAAAACTCAGCCCAAACACGCTGACCAAGTCTCCAACAGAAACAGCAACAACCATCTAGATAACAGAACAAACTCTGCTACTAACTACAGTGCAACTGAAAGTAAAAACAGACAAGATAACTGATAAACTGAACAACCAAGAACAGACAGCGCAGCTACGGAACTCCTGCTGCTAAAACTCCAAAGTAGTGGACCAACTGCTCAGCAAATCAAAATCTACACTTCGACCAATGCCCATACATATACAAAGTGCAGGAATGTGTTAGTTTACTAGAAGTACTGCGTCAAATAAAAATGAACTGAAACATATGCAGATATTAGAACTGAACAAAATAGAACAAATTATACTAAACAGGCTGAATATAACAAAACAGAAGTCTATCAACAGAACATACCAGAGAACAGCAGAAAAGTAAATCTAAGTACAGAGGGTAGTTTATGTGCATCCTAGGCGTCACACACACCTTACTACAGATTTTATTAATTACAGAGATTTTATGTTTCACTTTGCTACGAAGTGTAATACGAAGTATACGGCACACGGGCCCCTGGACTACACTCCCAGAAGCACAATACAAGGTATATGGCACCAAGCCCCTTGACTATACTTCTCTTGCAAGGGTATCACTTGCGAACGGCATTAGTATGCCCAGAACAACACGTCCACCGGCCAATGAGGCACAGGACACAGAATCACTATTTGACCTTTTTAGGTGTCAGAAAAACAGATCCTTCAGACTTAACAGATTAGCAGGATTTATCAGATTATCAGAATTCCTAGAAATGCAGAAAGTGTCTCGTACAATCCTAGCAAGATTCTAGGTGTTCCATATACAGAAGAAGCAGACATAACAGATATCAAAACTACTAGAAAACAGGTACACAGATATAAAATTCACATAATCGGAAAACTACCTAAACATCCATAGAAAACTCTACAGATAAGAAAAAAGAAAAATCTACAGAACTTAAAGTAAACTAGCACACTCACTGATGACTTTTAAATAGGTTGCTTTGACTTTGATGAGGATGTAATAGTCCACCTCACACAATCCCCTGAAAACAAGTTCATAAGTCAGATTCTTCATAATATCAAAACTTCATAATCACATAAACCAACTTTAACTTATGAGATGAGGACTGTATTACTGCAGAATATATAAATTTTCAGGGTTTGTTTATCACTTGGTGCTCTACACATTCATGTACTCATTTATAGATTATTTGTACCGATTAATTGGTTTCTATGAAAAAAAAACCATACCGAACAGTTTATTAAAAATTGACCTTGAACCATACTTCGGGGCCCTAAAAATACATCGAATACTAATCCAAAATTCATGAGAATTTGAGAAACTATACTACTAATGTCAGAGAACAACTTAGTAAAATCGGATTTCGAAAATATACTTTAAAAACATGAAAAACTTGACGTGACGTAGTGCTCGGAATATTTTTTTCCTGCTGTTTTTATTTTTTCAAACCTCGAACCTACTTTCATGGCCATCAAAATATAACCAAACCTTCTCCAAAAATTTTGGAAATTTGTATGAGCATACTACAACTGTAGGTGAAGAAATCTACATTTTTCGTTTCAGAAGATTACCTTTAAATCCGAGAATTAAGTTCCGTGTCGGAGGGGCCCAGGGTAACAGTGAACTGTTCTTCGTTTTCTATATTTCTGAACGAATTCCCTCCAATTTTTTTCAGATTTCTCAGAGCATTCTACTGATGTAAGTGTGTATAAGTGGTTCTAAGTCTTTTTGTGAAATCCAAATGCCTATTTAAAGAGATTAGGAAGCCTTTTCATATTTCCTATTCATTCACTTGCATAATGTTACACAATCTGTTGGGTTCCCTTGATAAAAAAACGTGTAGCATCTGTAAGAATATGTAAAGGCAGCTGATCTCCTTCATTACACAGATTTTTTTAATTCTTTGTAACTCCTTTTTATTAATTCTTTGTAACTCCTTTTTATTAATTTTTTCCAATCAATGATTTAAAACTCCCCCTCCACATTTAGTTCCTAGATTTACGCTATGTATTAAGTGTATTGAACTCCCACAATTCAAAGTTTGGATCAATATTCTATACATTATATACGTGATCATCCTCAGTCATGGAAAACTAAACACAAAGTTACATCATCTTCACCTAGATTTCTAACTATTTGCATCTAGGTCCCCCAATTAAAACTTCTTAATGAAATTGATTAAAATAACATTTTTAACTCCGAAAAATCCATAAAATACCACTGTGCCTAATTTATTTTTCTTAACTCGCATAAAATTTTTCGAACTTTATTTTTAATAATTTAAAATTTATTTTTATCCGGGGCGGGTGTTACGGAAATCCTCCTTTTTAATTTTCCGGAGAAGCTCGTATATAGGTATCTTAAATACCGTCTCGTTCGCCTGAAATTCCTCTGGCCAAGGCACCCTCCTTTCCTTGGACTTGATCTCGTTCACCTGCCTCAGAGCATTATGTCTGGATCCTGACTTAGGGATAGGGGTTAACTCAGACTTCAGCCTTTCTAATCTTGCTTCCTCCAGTCAGCAATACTTTTCAATCCGGGACATCAAATTATCCATATCTGCCGGGCTACAAAGGGTAAGATCTTCGAACAGTCTGCTCCGGGGATCTAGTCCCATTTTGAAAGAGAGGAATGCGGTTCCCGGAGCACATCCTTCTATCTCGTTATACACCTCCCAGTATCGAGCCGCGTACTTTTGGAGAGATTCTCCCTTGCCTATCCGGAGTGCGAGCAATGCGTCCACTTCTTTCTTTTGCTTTGTACTTGTAACAAACCGGGCCAGGAAGGCCTGAGATAATTCCCGGAATGAGCCGATTCATTGCTCTGGGAGCTTATCGAACCAAATGAGCCCGAGGTCCCCCAGGCTGGAGGGGAAGACCTTGTAGAAAAGTTCGTCCTCTGTGATATACAGTGACATCATTTGGCGGAAGTGTACCAGATGTACATATGCGTCGGATGTCGGCTCATATTTTTTGAATTTGGGGGCAGAGAAGCCCCTCGGTGCTCGGTACGCATCGATCGCCAGACAGAATGGTGAGCATATCAATTGTGCATGGACTTGGTCAGCCCAACTAACAGTGTTTCAGCCATTTCCGCGCTTGGCATCTAGTTTGTCCCGGAGATCTCTGGACTGAACATCTCTGTCCCTTGCATGGGACCTAGAATTAACCGAAGCCTGCCGTTTAGCGGTCCGGTTATCTGTTTTTCCTTTGCGTTTTATTTCCTGCCTAGCCAGCTGACTCTCGTGAGTGGCCGTTCCACTGCTCGTCCAGTCTGGTTCCCAATTCCCCGTGGAACATTCTATTGAGCCGGAATGTCCACCGAGGCGAAGTAAGGCAGAGGTCCGTGGAGTTCGGTCATGATCCAGATCGATTGGATCCTTTCCTTTTCTTCTCCTTTCGTGCTCGGAATGATCAGCGTGAGTATCTGTCCTTTGGGGATCCGGATGGTGTTGCCTGTGGTCCCTTCTCCTGTCGGGGGAACGTGACCTCCTCCTTACCCGGTCATCCTCCGTCCGATTTGTCCTCCGGAACTCCTTCGCTCGGAGTTCCTCCTTTAAGCGGAGCACATCTTCCTAGATTGCGAGTATAATTTCATCCTTTTTGTTAATACGGTCTTGCAAGGTCCGGATATAGGCTCTGGAACCCTGGTCTTTCTAAGGCCGGGTAGGAGCTGTGCTATTAGCCCGGTTATTCTCTGCAACTGCAGTGGGAGTTTCATCAATTGCTAAGAGGACAAAGTCCTCTGGTGGGTGGTTATTTTGCCTGCTCTGTCCAGAAGCCGTAGGTGAAGCCATTATCAGTCAGATATGATGGATCAAGGATGCAATCGCTGCTTGATCCCCAGCGGAGTCGCCAATTGTGGGTTCCTGGACCCGTGACCCGAGTTGCTAATCCAATATCCAAGTCGGAATGGCAACCTGATGGCTCCTGTAACCAAAGAAAGAATTAGTACTGCCCAGCGCCGGATGCCGGAAATTCTCTCTGATGCCTGAGTCAGATGAATGCTTTTAGAAGATAATGTTTGCAGAGTAGTAGCTCTTGTGAATCAGAGTGAGTAACCCTTTACCTGTTCTGCAATGCGTGATATTTATAAGCTGCTTGTATCGCCCTTAATCCGGCGCGATTTGCGATAACCGTCCCGGATATTCCACCGCAATATCTGGGATTTATCCCCATTTCCATATTGGGTTATCCAAGAAGATATGCCATGTTCCAGCATTGATCCGGTAAAGCCCCGGCAAGTCATGAACAACCCGGCCGTACCGAGACGTACTTTTGCTAACTTCGATCCGGATAAATATTTTGTACCGGTAATGTTGCTGGGTCAGGTGAATCTGTCTTGTCCTGACCGAAAATGCTAGGTATGCAGTCAACCGGTCGAACTAACCGTGATACTTATTCTGGCGCAGTGCTGGGCCAATGGCCCTCCAGTTGGTCCGGCCAACCTGTTCCAGCCACAATGGGCCTGCCCCCAACGGGCCAGCTCCAAATACTTGGCCCAATGGCCACATTTGGTTCGGTTACCATAGTATCTATCAAGTATCATCGCAACATTGTTATGTGAAAGATGTTGTGAATGAAGGCTAGTTCCAGTGGCAAGTCTAATTGGTAACTAACTTCCCAAAGTAACCACATACAGTCCAATATACATGGGGTTCAACTTTCCCCTTTTGCTGAAGCGAGTAATTCCTTTCATAGGTGAGACCTTGAGAAATACTTGATCCCCAACTTGAAATTCCAACGGCTGGCATCAAACATCCACATAGCTCTTCTATCTGCTCTAAGCGGTTTTCAGTCTATCCCAAATGATTTGGATCTTTTCTGTGGTGAGTTGGACTATCTATGGTCCAAGGAGTTCCCTTTCCCTAACTTTGGTCCAACATATTGGTGATCGACATTTTCTTCTATATAGTGCCACAAATGGTACCATGCCAATACTAGACTGATAATTGTTATTGTAGGCAAACTCTATCAGCGGTAAGTGGCTTTCCCAACTGCCTTGAAAATCCAGAACACAAGCTGTGAGCATGTCTTCCATAGTCTGAATTACCCTTTTTGTTTGGCCATCTACCTGAGGATGAAAAGTTGTACCGAATCGAAATTTAGTACCCATCTCTCACTATAAACTTTTTCAAAATTTAGAAATAAAACGGGGATCACAATCAGAAATAATAGATATAGAAGTTCCGTGAAGTCGGATAATCTCCTGAATATATAACTTGGCAAGCTCTTCCATTGAGAATGTGGTCTTTACTATGAGAAAATGAACAGTCTTTGTCAATCTGTCAACTACTACACATGTTGAATTATTACCTCTTGCTGAAGTAGCTAGTCCTGCCACAAAATCCATAGTAACATGTTCCCACTTCCATTCAAAAACTGGAAGTGGTTGCAATAAATACGCGGGTCATTGATGCTCTGCCTTGATTTGTTGAGATTCAAGACAATGAGATACAAATTCTGCCATGTCTCATTTTATACCTGGCCACCAATAAACTTTCTTGAAGTCATGATACATTTTAGTAGTTCCTGGATGAATAGAAAATCTGGACTTATATGCTTCGGATAAGATTTGTTGCCGAATTTCTAAAATTTTAGGCACACCAATTCTTCCACGAAATCGAAGAACTTCCCGATCAAATACAAAATATTCCTTGGGCTCATTCATTAACTTTTGAAGGTAAGGATGCTCAACTTGCTTTTGTTTCACCAATTCATATAAAACTAGTTGAACCGAGAAAGTAGCTAACGTACAAGATTTACGTTTCAATGCATCTGCTACTATATTAGCTTTGTCAGGATGATACTAAATTGTCATATCATAATATTTAATAAGTTCTAACCATCGCCATTGACATAAATTTAGTTCTTTTTGAGAGAATAAATATTTCAAACTTTGATGGTCGGTGTAAATCACACAATTAACTCCATAAAGATAATGCCATCATATTTTCAATGCAAATATGATGGATGTCAACTCTAAATCATGGGTAGGATAATTCTTCTTGTGCGGTTTTAACTGTCGATAAGCATAAGCAATTACTTTAATACCTTGCATCAGAACGCATCCTAACCTTTGGTGAGATGTATCACTGCAAATAATAAATCCCTCAGCATTAGATGGTAGTGTCAGAATAGGTGCAGAAATCAATCTTTCCTTCAATTCTTGGAATGCATGCTCCCGTTATTCTGACCATATATAAGGTGTACCCTTTCGGGTTAAATCTGATAAGGGTGAAGAAATTCTAGAAACATTCTTTACAAACTTCCGGTAATAACCTGCCAAACCTAGAAAACTCCGTATCTCAGTTATAGAATTGGGTCGTGGCCAATTAGAAATAGCTTCCACCTTTTGTGGATCAATATATATCCCATCGTCATTGATAATATGACATAGAAAAGAAATACTAGTGAGCCAGAATTCACACTTCTTAAATTCAGCATAAAACTTTTTTTCTCAAAGAATCTGCAGAACACTTTGCAAATGATGAACATGCTGATCTCAAGTCTTTTAGTATATAAGAATATCATCAATAAAGACGATAACAAAATCATCCAAACATGATTTGAAACCCCGATGCATAAGATCCATAAAAGCGGTAGGTGCATTAGTAACGCCAAATGGCATAACCAGAAACTCATAATGTTTGTACCTTGTACAGAAAGTCGTCTTCTCTACATCCTCATCTTTCACTTTTAATTGATAATACCAGGATCGGAGATCAATTTTTAAGAAATACTGAGATCCTTGCAACTGATCAAACATATCATCAATCTGAGGTAGTGGGTACCGATTCTTCATCATCACCTTGTTGAGCTCACAGTAATCAATACATAAACGCATGGTGCCATCCTCATTTTTGACAAAAAGGACTGGAGCACCCCAAGGTGAAACATTGGGTTTAATGAAGCCCTTTTCCAAAAAATCCTCCAACTGAACTTCTTCAATTTAGCTGGAGCCATCCGATATGGGGTTTTAAATATAGGTTGCATCCTCGGAACTACTTCAATTGAAAATTCAACTACTCAATCTACAAGAGACACTAGCAGCTCTTCTGAAAACACATCTAAAAATTCTTGAACATCTGGAATATCAGATATAATGGATTTCCCTCATTCTGAAATTAAAGCATAACATAAATATCCCTGACATCCCTTTTGAATCAGCTGACTAGCTTGTGCAGAAGAAATAATATAAGGAGGAGGTGTAACCTCTTTCCATTCAAAGATAAGAATAGTCTGTTCGGGAACCTTAAATATAACCTGCTTGGACTGACAATTGATAGTGGCATAATTGGCAGATAACCAATTCATGCCCAGAATAAAGTCAAAGTAACTCATACGAAGAGGAATGAGGTCAATCATAAACTTTCTATTACCAATCTAGACCTCACAGCCTCTAAACACAGTAGAGACGATGATGCCTCCACTCATTGGTTGAGTCACATATAATTCATGACCCAAAGATCGACTTTCAACAGGAAAACTCATAATAAATTCAACAGATGCGAACGAATGGGTTGATCCAGAGTCAACCAATGCATAAGATTCTTTGCTAAATATATGAATAATACCTGCAACTACGATATTTACATTCTGCGCATCCCCTGGATCTAAAGCAAAGCCCTCCCTTGCCACTTTTTGCTAGGCTCTGCCTTTACTACTGGCCATGGTTCAACTTTCACTGAAGGTGGAGGTGGTGCTCGAGATGGCATAGGACAATTATGAACCATGTGACCAGGTTGGCCACACCTAAAGTATACACCCAGTCCTTTCAGACACTTCCCAGAATGTCTGCATTGACAATGGGGACATACTGGAACAGAAGTACCACCAGGTTGATTAAATCCTCTTTGCTACCAAAACTGCCTTTTCACTTGGCCTCCACGTTGATCTGGCCTCGACCAATTCCTAGATTTCTTTTTTTGTTTGGTGATAGCTTTATATTTCTCATTTAGGTCATCAGTGCCACATCTAGAACTTCTGAATACGTTGGTAGTTTTAACAATCTAACTGATGTATTGATTTCGGGTCAAAGACCCACTTCGAACTTCCTGGCTTTCAAATCCTCTGTTTCCACCATATGCGTGGCAAATCGACTAAGATCTTTAAATTTATGATCATAATCTGTAATAGAAGTACCTCCTTGCTGAAGTGCAATGAACTCTATACATTTCTTATCTCGAATCGACTTCGAAAAGTGCTTTTCATAGAATACTTGTAGAAAATGTGTCCATCCAATACCTAGTTCCAAATCTCTCCTGGAGAGCCATCATCTATGGGCATCGCCTTCAAACATGTAGGTGGCCAAAACCACCTTTTACTCCTCCGAAAATGGCAATACAGTGAAGATCTTCTCCAAACTCATAATCCAAACTTCTACTTTATCTAGATCAATTTCTCCCTCAAAGCTAGGAGACTTTATCCTTTGAAATTCTGTAATAGTAACTTGCTCTTCAACTGGCTGATTGTTCCTTCCCCAAACTCCAACAACTCTAGCTAAGATATGCTCTACACAATCCATACGTTCTACAGGAGGATGTGGCTGTGGTTGTGGCTGGGGTACTTGAGGATGTTCAACGCAATCCTCTACTCCATCATCCATTTCTGTATTCATATAATAATAATCATTGTTGGGGGGCGAACTCTCGAGAGGCTGGAGCCGCGACCTCCTCCAGGAGGACCACAGCACAGGCCAGCCAGCAGACGGCCGAGCAGAGCTTAGCCGGCGATAGCGCCTCACTGGGGCTCTCTCCGGCCCGGAGACTCAAAGCCCAGAGGAGGTGCCTAGCCGAAGCAACATGAATTCAAGGTCGTGTGACCGAACTGAGGAAGGGCCGACGAGGGAGGCTCCCTTGGGGTCACTTCTGTGCAGAAGTCTCTCAGCCTAGGTCGGCCCGGCCTACAACCAGCAATGCCGAAGAAGCTCTCTTCGGCCAGACAGGACAAATGCCTTGTTCACT
>NMUG010011550.1:0-10596 GCA_002855965.1 Monotropa hypopitys
CGAAGCTCTGTCCGATCTATTTCAAAACATTTCTATCAAAACTATAGTCGAAGCTCCGTCCGACTAAAAATCATTTTCTCAAACACATACAGAATTCTGTCCGACCTCAGAAAATCATATTTCAAGATTTAGTCGAAGTTTCCACCCGACTAAAATCCAAAACAGATTTCAAGACGCGGTCGAAGTTCCGTCCGACCGCCTAAAAATAAAATTACTCTTTTTAGTTGGAATTCAGTCCAACTACGAAAAAAATATTTTCTGACGTTTAGTCGAAGTTCCGTCCGACTATTTGAAAATGAAAATCAAATTAACAAAACAAAATCTTTTCAAAACACAGTCGAAGTTTTGTCCGACTGTTGAAAACGAAATTGTATTAACAAAATTTCTTCCAAAATATAGTCGGAATTCTGTCCGATTGTGTAGAAAATATTTCTCGCCGAAGTACTGTCAGGCTGAAAAATATCCTTTTCATCAAAACCGGGTTAAAAGTCACTCGTATCTCTTTCAAAAAAAATTCCCCTTTCCGAAACCGGGCCGAAATCTGCCCGTCAACAACTATTTCCAGGAGTCATTTCATTCATAGAATCAGTAATAATCAAACATTCTCTTAGCCGAGAAAGCAATCGATTTCGATTCGAAAAGAGATTTACTTTTGAAAAAGAAGTACCGAAAGGGCGAGTGGGGTGCCTAACACCTTCCTCATTCGTAATTTGATCCCCGAACTCGAATTTCTGGTTTTGCAGACACCTTTCCAAAATAAAAAGACATTTTTCAAAAACAAAATGACATCTTTTTATAACAAAAATTCCGGTGACTTGGTACACCACAGCTCAATACCAAGTGGCGACTCTGAAAATTCGAAATCGGCATACTCAGGCTGCCATCCATTTTCAAACAAACTCCCACATTTTTAAATTCCCTCCATCAGTGTATCTTTTTCCGTCCCGGAAAATAGCCCTCGCGGATCGGGGGACGACGGAAGGACGGAAAAATTTCCCGGCGTGACACGATAGCCAATCCCAATATGCATCCGATATGCCTGGGGCATCTTGAGTTTGCAAAGATAAAACACGCACACGGTGATGCCAAAATGCAAAGACCTCCGATAGAATGGGATAAGCAAAATTGCCAGAAAAGTCAAAGTAATATTTTTCACCCTCAGAAAGCGATGATGATAGCGAAGCATCCTGTCTCAGTCCAAACTGTCGCACCACTCGGCAGCCAAAATAAGGCACAATGCCTCGAAGACCAATCAGGGGAAGAAAAGCTAATTCCAAGCCATGAACTGTAACAGCATAATCGAGAGCGCTGAATACCCCGATGTTCCAAACAATAGTGTCGGGGGGTAATACTCTTTAAAGATCGAACCCAGGAATCCAGACATTGGGGCACTGTATGCAAATGTTGCTGCCGAGAAATCAAGAGCTGAAGAGGGATGTCCCGAAACCATCTCGGATGGGAGGAGCATGTACCAAAGATATGTGCCACTAGCCAAACATAAAATAATTCCAAGCCGCAATAAAATTGTGGGTCATACGTGAACTGGTACAGAGTCAAGTCACGGAAAGTCTCTGCCAAAATAGACAGAATGATAGATTGGCCATTAACAACGTCAACATAAAAGGCCACGCGCAAATCAAGCAGCTCATCGCTACGAGGAAAGAAAAAGCCGGTGAGTAATACAAATGCAAAAGCCTGGAGGTGCCAACGGGAACCAGCTCCATCATCCATCAAGTGAGAAAAATTAGACCCCTCAGGATTGTAACAAGACCAGTCCCCAAACAGGCCCCATATAAAATTAGGGCGAATAGCCAATATACCATCAACTTCTTCAAACATCAAAGACGATCTTCTCAAACCCGTCAGTGCAGCAAAGGTAGTCTGAGCTTTCCAACCAGAAGAAAAGTGAGCTAGAACCTCCAGAGAAGGTCTCATCCTCGTTATGAAGTGATATTCCTCAATGGTAGGAGTCAACTCACGAAGACCAAAGAGGAATAGGCTCAGCAAGGGAATCCAATAGCAAATGATGGCTTCCAGGAAATCCTGGGCCACCACAATAGAAAGAAAGCCAGCAAGTCCACCAAAGACCTGCTCAAACTGAAAACGCTTCGCCTAGGTGAAAGAAGTCCACCACGCCAAGAGCAAGGCGAGAAATGCCACAGAGAAAGCCATCCTGTATGGCACATGTGCAAATATCAATATCCTTTTTATTATTAATATAAATACATAAAAAGAGAAACACGAGACAAGGCGAAACAGGAAATCAGATATACCAAAATGAAGATAACACCAAAAAAAGAAAGTCTGTCTCGCGAATACATCATAACTAGTACAAAAAGAAAAAAAGAACGAAGTGCTAATAATCTGCAGGTGTCAGATATCCCTGCTGTAGCTCCTATCGAATCAATCCATGTTGGATCGAGATCTCCGTCGTCTGTCTACTGAACTGCGAGGAGGATCCGGTGCATCCTGTCAAAGAAAAAGAAAAATCATTAGCCCAGCGAAAAGGAACATATAACAAAACGAAAAGAAAGCAGTAAAAAGGAAAAAGCAAGAAAATATCTAATCTGATCTAGTGGAGGCCGAGGAGGCAAAGTCCCTGAACTAGATCTGTCTCATTGCGTCCAGTGTTGAAAGTCCTTGAACTGCTCAAATTGTTGTCGCTGTAAATCCATTTGAGCCTACAAATCACGATACTGTTGGCCAGAAACCACGTCTCGGGAGCCGCCCAGATCCTAGAAGAAACGCTACTACTCAGCTCCAATGGACTGTCCTCCACAAACAGGGACCGTAGTGGTGAATCGGACAATAGAAACATGGCTGAACCATGAAGTGTAATCCCCCACAAGCATCCAGTTGTGAATGTCAACAAAGCCAGAAGCAGTAGAAAGTGCATGCCCAAAAGTAGGAACAGGGGGACTGTCCGGGATGCGAATCTCATCAGTCACCTGTTGCCAGCAGTGATCTCCCATATACAACTCCCAGGAAGTGAAAGAAAATAAAGTGCACCTATGGTGAGATAGGAACACCTCCACGGCATAATCACCCTCCTCAATCATGTGGTGAAAAGGCTGCCAAATGATCTGATCAGGCTTGACCAACTCCAACTACGAACGGAGTGTGACAAAATCCAGCAGATCAACAGAACAGACTAAGGGTGCACTCGGGTAAGCTCCAGGATCCAGCATAGCAATCGGCCGAGCAACACTCATATGCTCGTAAGACTATCAAAGCAAAAAGGGCTAAAACCTAAGCTGAGTAGGGGCAGTACAGCTCACTCTGCGTCGCATCACCTGAAGAAGGGTAGCGAAAGTGAAGGTGTAATACCCGTACCTATTTTTAATATTTTGAAAATCAATTACCCATTTTTATTTAAAATTGGGGAGGAGTAATCTATATTTTTAAGTGATTAAAAATAAAAAGGTAAAGGGGTTTTAAAGAATTAATAAAAGAATATATATATATATACAATTTAAAGAGTATTCTTTAAGTATATATGTATTATATATATAGGAGGTGGCACATAAGGGTTAATACCCTTCTTAATGAAGGGCAAAAGAGTCTTTAAGTCTAAAGACCTGATTAGAGGAGTATAAGTAAGAGTTTTCACTTATTAGGGTTCATAAGACACGCTTGGAGGCTACTTAGAGATAATTAGAGAGAGAGATTTGAGAGATTTGCAAATTCGAGGCAAGGATTGAAGTTTTTAAGAGGAAATCTCTTCTACAAACTTATTCATAACATCAAGGAGGTAAGATCTCTTAAATTACAATTTTAATTTTTGTCCAGATTAAGCCCAGATTAGTGGTTTTGCACTAATCTCGTTTAGGGGCTGTTTTATTGATCCCCTTTTTAAAAAATATTGATTTTGATGATTTTTACTTTGTTGTTAAAGCCACAAATTGAGTATGATTGAAGGAGAATACTATATTACAGTCTAGGGTAGTCGATTTCATGTTTGGAGTCCCAAATAGTCGAGTTTTATATGAATTTAATTAAGAAAATCGAGAATAGGATTAAGCAGATTTTCGATCTACTTTAAACTGCTCTGACCGGTATGCACACCGGTATACCGGTCGGTATAACGGGCGGCATGCCGGTCTGCATACCGGCCTTAAGAATTTTTTCCCAGAACCCTTAGTTTTTATAAACGAAAAATATATATATTAACCGGCATGTCGGCCAGCATGCCGGGCGGTACACCGGTTACTGTACCGGTTATCGTACCGGTTTTTGGAGAAAATGGACAGTAGGGTTGGCCATGACACAAAAACGAAAAATTGTACTAATTGGCATGCCGGTCGGCATGCCGGGCGACATACCGGCTTGGTACCGGTTTCCATACCGGTTTGGGGAAAATTTGAGAAAAATGTATTTTTATGAAATAATCATTTTTATAATAACGTTAAACATATTTTGAGGGATTTTTAGTGATTGCAGAGATTAAAGAAGGGCTGAAAATAATATTTAAAACATTTAGTAAATATTATTTAATTACGGAAAATCCTTATACATTTGTATATGTTAACAGGAGGCCAGTCAGAATCCTCTAAGGAGACTCACTAGATTCTCGTTCTACGCTTGCATATTATTGGTGAGTGTATAGATTTCTTTCTTGTATAAAATTCGTTGATTTTCATATTACATGCTAGATAAGGATTAGATGATTGAGTTATATTCCTGCTTGTCGATATGTGCTTTGTATGCCCTGTTGTTGATGGATTTTGAAACTTGGAGCAATCAATAAAATTATTCACATGATGGCTGGAAAAATATGTGTTAGACTTGTGATATTTGGTGTTTTTAACTGGTATGAATTCACATGTTTTCACCTTAGCTAAAAGAGAATGATTGCTCAATTTATTGATTGGAAAATATAGGTTAGCTTGATGATGATTGATGTTGGTGTAACTGCAAGTACATGATCACATGATTGCTGAAATTGTATGATTAGATTCATGATAATTGTTGCTTCAAATGATGTATAATTGCTTGCTTCGCACTTAGTTTAAAGATGTTGATATAATGATGCTACTACCTATTTACTTTTAAATGTGCAAGCATGATTCATGCATGGATTGGTGTTTTCTGTGTGTTGGTGCATCAATGCATGGTCCTATATCACCTTATGGTGACGATTGGTGGAACCCCCGACAATGGGCTTAGGGGGCAGTAGATGCTTAGCAATGCAGCCCTAAGACGGTAGATGCCATTTCGTGGGGATGGTGTTTTTTTTTGTATCCTGGCTGCGGCATTGAGAAACAGTAGATGATTGGCAATGTTGTCTTAATTGCTGGGTCTGTCATTGATAGGATACAGTATCCCGGCTGCGGCGTTGAGAAATAGTAGATGCTTGGCAATGTTATCTCAATTGCTGAGTCTGTCATTGATGGGATACAGTATTCCGGCTGCGACATTGAGAAACAGTAGATGCTTGGCAATATTCGGGAAAATTTTTAGTGGAGAGGTATGAAAAATGATGTTGCTAAGTTTGTTGCAAAATGTTTGACTTCCCAGCAGGTGAAGATAGAGCATCAGCGACCTGCAGGGTTGTTGCAGAATCTACCGATACCTGAGTGGAAGTGGGAGCATGTCACTATGGATTTCGTGGTTGGTTTGCCGAGGTGCAGTCGAGGCTTTGATTCTATTTGGGTTGTGGTTGATCGGCTTACAAAGTCTGCTCACTTTCTTTCGGTTCGAGTGACTTACACTACTGACAGATATGCTAAGCTGTATATTGCTTAGATTATCAGATTGCACAGAGTACCTGTTTCAATTGTGAGTGACAGAGATCCGAAGTTCACTTCTCGTTTCTGGCATAGCTTGCAGTTTGCTTTGGGGACTTCTCTGAAGTTCAGTACAGTTTTTCATCCACAGACCGATGGTCAGTCAGAGAGGACTATCCAGACTTTGGAGGATACGTTGCGGGGATGTGTGTTGGATTTTCAGGGAGCTTGGGATGATTATCTTCCCTAGTGGAGTTTGTATACAATAATAGCTTTCAGTCCAGCATTGGGATGGCTCCGTATGAGGCTCTTTATGGGAGGCGTTGTCGTACTCCTCTTTGTTGGAGCGAGGTTGGAGAGAGGAAGTTATTGGGGCCAGAGTTGATTCAGCTATCTTCTGATGTTGTTAAGCTGATTCGAGAGCGGTTGCGGATTTCTCAGAGTCGGCAAAAGAGCTATGTTGACAATCGCCGCCGGAATTTGGAGTTCGAGGTTGGTGATCTTGTCTTTCTTCGAGTATCGCCATGGAAGGGTGTGGTCCGATTCAGAGGCAAAGGGAAGTTGGCTCCTAGATATGTGGGACTATATGAGATTGTTGAGCGGATTGGTGCTTCTACTTATCGTTTGTTGCTTCCGGTGGAGTTATCTCGACTCCATAATGTCTTTCATGTATCCAACTTGCGGAAATATATTGCGGACCGTTCGCATGTGTTGAATACCGTGGAGTTGAAGGTGCAAGAAGACCTATCTTATGCCGAAGAACGTGTGCGGATCATAGACAGGAAGGAGCAAGTGTTGCGCTCCAAAAAGATTATGTGGGTGAAAGTGTTGTGGAGGCATCATGGCCTTGAAGAGGCTACCTGGGAGGGAGAAGATGCCATGAGGACTAAGTATCCTCACTTATTCATATCAGGTGCGTATTCTAATTTCGAGGGCGATATTTTCTAGGTGGGGGAGAGTTATAATACCCGTACCTATTTTTAATATTTTGAAAATCAATTACCCATTTTATTTAAAATTGGGGAGGGGTTTTAAAGAATTAATAAAAGAATATATATATATATATATATATAATTTATAGAGTATTCTTTAAGTATATATGTATTATATATATAAGAGGTGGCACATAAGGGTTAATACCCTTCCTAATGAAGGGCAAAAGGGTCTTTAAGTCTAAAGACCTGATTAGAGAAGTATAAGTAAGAGTTTTCTCTTATTAGGGTTCATAAGACACACTTGGAGGCTACTTAGAGGTAATTAGAGAGAGAGCTTTGAGAGATTTGCAAATTCAAGTCAAGGATTGAAGTTTTTAGGAGGAAATCTCTTCTACAAACTTGTTCATAACATCAAGGAGGTAAGATCTCTTAAATTATAATTTTGATTTTTGTCCAGATTAATCCCAGATTAGTGGTTTTGCACTAATCTCATTTAGGGGCTGTTTTATAGATCCCTTTTTTGAAAAACATTGATTTTGATGATTTTTACTTTGTTTTTAAAGCCACAAATTGAGTATGATTGAAGGGGAATACTATATTACAGTCTAGGGTGGTCGATTTCATGTTTGGAGTCCCAAAAAGTCGAGTCTATATGAGTTTAATTAACAAAATCGAGAATAGGATTAAGTAGATTTTCGATCTGCTGTAAATTGCTCTGACCGGTATGCGCACCGGTATACCAGCCGGTATACCGGGCGGCATACCGGTATGCATACCGGTCTTAAGGATTTTGCCCAGAACCCTTAGTTTTTATAAACGAAAAATATATATATTAACCGGCATGCCGGGCGGTACACCGGTTATTGTACCGGTTATCGTACCGGTTTTTGGAGAAAATGGACAGTAGGGTTGGCCGTGACACAAAAATGAAAAATTGTACTAACCGGCATGCCGGACGGCATGCCGGACGGTATACCGTCTTGGTACCGGTTTCCATACCGGTTTGGGGAAATTTTGAGGAAAATGTATTTTTATGAAATAATCATTTTTAAAATAATGTTAAACATATTTTGAGGGATTTTCAGTGATTGCAGAGATTAAAGGAGGGCTGGAAATAATATTTAAAACATTTAGTAAATATTATTGAATTATGGAAAATCCTTATACACTTGTATATGTTAACAGGAGACCAGTCGGAATCTTCTAAGGCGACTCACTAGATTCTCGTGCTATGCTTGCATATTATTGGTGAGTGTGTAGATTTCTTTCTTGTATAGAATTCATTGATTTTCATATTATATGCTAGATAAGGATTAGATGATTGAGTTATATTCCTGCTTGTCAATGCGTACTTTGTATGCCCTGTTGTTAATGGATTTTGAAACTTGATGCAATTTATTAAATTATTCACATGATGGTTGGAAAAATATATGTGTTAGACTTGTGATAGTTGGTGTTTTTAACTAGTATGAATTCACATGTTTTCACCTTAGCTAAAATAGAATGATTGCTCAGTTTATTGATTGGAAAATATGTGTTAGCATGATGATGATTGATGTGGGTGTAATTGCAAGTACATGATCACATGATAGCTGAAATTGTATGATTAGATTCATGATAATTGTTGCTTCAAATGATGTATAATCGCATGCTTCGCACTTAGTTTAAAGATGTTGATGTAATGATGATACTACTTGTTTACTGTTAAATGTGCAAGCATGATTCATGCATGGATTGGTGTTTTTCTGTGTGTTGGTGCATCCATGCATGGTCCTATATCACCTTATGGTGACGATTGGTGGAATCCCCAACAACGGGCTTAGGGGGCAGTAAATGCTTAGCAATGCAACCCTAAGACGGTAGATGTCATTTCGTGGGGATAGTGTGTTTTTTGTATCCTGGCTGCGGCATTGAGAAACAGTAGATGATTGGCAATGTTGTCTTAATTGCTGGGTCTGCCATTGATAGGATACAGTATCCCAGCTGCGGTGTTGAGAAACAGTAGATGCTTGGCAATGTTATCTCAATTGCTGAGTCTGTCATTGATGGGATACAGTATTCCGGCTGCGACATTGAGAAACAATAGATGCTTGGCAATGTTGTCTCAATTGTTGGGTCTGTCATTGATGGAATTCTTGGGCTTATTTATTTCGCCCTATGCTAGTGGAGTGGCCACCCTAGCATTAATGATGATGGTGGTGTTGGTGGTGGAAGCTTCCAAACCTAAAGATGCATTTCATGGCATTCACATACATTTGTTTACTCACTTCACTGTCGGACTACTTTAGGGGAGAGGCACAACCCCTTCGTTTACTTTCTTGTTTGGACTACATGTGGGGAGAAGCACAACCCCTTCGTTACTTGTTTTATTGATGTATTATGTTAATCCCTTTTTCTATAAGGATTGTATATCTGACACTCCTGGATATTGTTGTCTGCTTTGTGTTGTGGCATTTTATCTAGGTAAGGAGGCTTAGCGGGTTCATTGCCAGTTGTTCAGGCTCTTTCCAGCAGGAGCTATATATCTCAGTTCTTTTCAGTACTTAGTACTTTTCCTCTGCCAGTTGTAGGGTGAGGATTGAGAGACTTTTTGATATTCAGACTATTAGTTTCCTTTTGCAGTAGACTCTTGTTTTGGTACCTTGTTATGGGTCATTACTTTTATGTTAGACTGTCACACTTGGTACCGTTTGTGGTTGGAGTTTTATAGTACTATCCGTTTATTCCGCTGCATAATTTTTATTAAAAAGAAAGAAAAAACAAATTTATGGTGTTTTGAAAAATAAGAACAAGTAGCCCTTTTTTAGTATTTAATGTGTGGTGATTCGTAGCCGGATTATAAATTTTTCTATTAATCCGGGACGGGTCATTACAGAAGGAGCCCGGGTCGAAGCGAGCCTCATCAGGGAAGTCAACTGGACCAACATAGGCAGTGGGAAACTTAGTGTCATTGTTGCTCAGAAAGCGTAACACTAAGAGGAGAAGGAGAAGTCTCCAACGACACTGGTACAAAGGAGGACCATCTACATAAACAGTATAGAAGGATGGCCCTCCATGAAAAACAAAGCTAGGTATGCACTTGCCGCTCATCTCAAAGTCAGAAATGCCAAGAACATGGTCCAAATCATCAGTGGTATCGACAGCGCGACTAACAGGAACACCGCCAAAGCGAAGGCGATGATAACAGTCCACTCGAAAGGGGTCACTCCAAGCTCACAATCTCCAAGGTGAAGAGTGTTGGTCTCACTGAACCAACATTCCGTCAAGGCAGAAACCAGTGTATGACGAATGCAAAAAGGGGGAACAGAAAGGAAATCTCCAAAACCCTGCTCCAGCAAGAAATTCCTATATACAGGATGAGCATCGTTACAGATCGTAATGACCTGAAACCAAGAACCTCTAAAAATTCTCTCGCAAGGAACAGCTAGCACCCTCAAAAATATGGAAGGGTGTGAACTCAATCGGGACAATAAGGGAGTATTCTGAACCCTCAAGTGCGAAAACTTTGGAAGGATCATCCGTCCTCTAAGGGTCTCACCAACACCCGATGTGGCAAATCCCTCAAAAATAAAAAACGAGGCATGCCCGCCTCAGGAGCCTCATCATCAGAATGATCCTCGTCAACGTCTACAAATGGAGGATCACTAGTCTCGGAATCAGACCGAACTCTCAAAGGACAAGCCTTAGAAGCATACTCCTTCCCTGGACGACGACGCAAAGCCATCCTGAGGGAAAGTCAAAAGGCGATCAATCAGAAATAAAAGTCAGAAATATAAGCGCATATCAGGGGATATTTCTAAACTTAAAGATAAAAAATTTAATCCTAACGTAAGGGTTAATCGGCGTTCAAAATTTAAAAAGTTTAATCCTAGCGTAAGAGTTAATCGGCGTTCAAAATTTAAGTTTAATCCTAACGTAAGGGTTAATCGGCGTTC
>NMUG010011551.1:0-10599 GCA_002855965.1 Monotropa hypopitys
TCTCATTTTTTCTTTGAAGAAAATTCTTTCTAAATTCATTTCTTTATGAATTATTCTTTCATACTCTTGCTCTTTACCAATCACCATTTTCTTAACAGATTCCCAGATAACTTGATTTCCAATTTTTCCAATGATCTAGATTCACTCAAATTTACCTATGAGCATGGCCGTATATTTTGTATGTATTATTTGATAGATTCCAGACTCCATTCAATTTTACCAATGAGCCTGGCCAATTTAAATGCGTACACTCAATTTTACCAATGAGTATGACCACACTTTCTATGTGTATACTCTATTTCATTAATGAGCATGGTCGTACATTTTATATGTAATAATGTTAGAACTCTTTCTCTTTCTCATCTTTCAACTTCATTATATAAATCCATTCTCTAGCTCAAATCATTTATTCATCTCTTTATTATACTTTTTCAATATCATATCTCTTTTACAAAACCATTCACTTTTCAAGATTCATAGTTTTACCAATATTCTTCTAAACTTATTAAAAATCCCTTTTAAGCAACTGAATTTTCCTTGCGAAACCATTTTCATTCTTATTCATATAACACCGGCTGGTTCGCATTATTCGTATTTTTCAAATCATTTACCATACTTTTATATCAAAATATATATCAAATCTTTACCCAAATTTATACAATTCTTAAGAGTACTCACCTGATGGATATATAATAGGTTTCACTTACTCTTCCGAAGAATTAACAGCTTCTCAACACCTAACAAAAGCCCAAACAATACTATATATAAGAATTGGTAACATAACATATGCATGATTATGCTAGAAACACTTAATTCCTTTATTTTGGCCATAATTATCCTAAATGAGCAATCATTTAATTCTATAAATTTCTCCCTTTAATAAATTCCTCTTAAATAATTTACTGCATAAAAATGTGATTTTTTTTTGTAAATCATCATTTTTCTGAAGCACTAGATACCGATATCATGAAAATTCAGGCTATCGGTATCATAACATTCTGTGATACCGGTATCATAACATTCTGTGGTACCAGTATCATAATATTATGTGATACCAGTATCATAATATTCTGTGATATCGGTATTATAACATTTTGTAATACCTGTATCATAACATTCTGTGATACCCATATCATAACATTCTATGATACCGGTATCATAACATTCTGTGATACCGGTATTATAACATTATGTGATACAAGTATCATAACATTTTGTACTTCTAGTATCATAACATTCTGTGATACCGGTATCATAGAAAAATCACAGAACATTAAAATTTCTCTGTAAATCGATTTTGATCCATTTTTAACAAAACTCAACTCGATTTTAATTTTGAAACTTCCTAAATAATCTATGAATAATATATGATGAATCTGTATAATTAATTTCAATCATACTTACCTCAATCGGACGAATAAAAATTCAAGAGCTTTGCGTGAAATCTGGGTTTCTTCTTTTCTCCCTTCTACTGTTCATCTTCTCTGATAATTCTTCTGCAACTTTTGATCCTTCAGTTCTCACTCTCTCACCCGAGCACAGTTTCCTCCCTCACCCACACACACTCTCTCTCTCTTCTCAACTTAGATTTCTCCCAATCACACACGTTAATTGTATTTACAGTTTGATTTCAAATTGATGGTTCCTATGTGTATGTATTATATATAACTTATATATATATAAATCTGTTGCGTCTCATTCCTTTTGTTTCATAATCAATCGACAACACACACAACCCTCCACACCTTCACAACCCAAATTCTTGACACCTCAACCCATGCGGATAATCACTCAACATATTCTTACACATAGCTTGATAGATACAATCTGTATCGAATCCCAAAGCCACCCTTCTCAAACGATCGACACCTCACTACCATTTCCAACTTTTCATCCTCAAATTACACCTTTTACCTTCAGGTTTTGATTCTTACACTTAGTCTCAAGAACTAATTAAATTTATTAATTAGATTACATTCAACTCTTTATGCCTTTAAAAACAATTCCAAATAAATTTCCAAAAATTTCATAAAATTCTCCAATAACTTTTTAAATTATCTACTCAAATCTTATAATTTATTTCAACTTTTTATCTCCATCCGAATATGTTTTTAATTATCTTAATCCTAATTATTATTTGTTAATAATCCTTAAATGCGATGCAAGTCTCACATTTCATTCACCTACTTCTGGTACTCAGTTCCAACATCCTGGAAGCCATCCTTGTGACCCTTCGCATTGGCTTTTGCTGTAGCTTTTTGGACTCTTCCCTTAATGCCTTCCTAGGCCCTCTGGAGGTTATCTTTCACTTTGGCAAGGCTACGTTTTAACCGACCCAACTTTGTCTATGCCTTATCCAGTTTCCAGCGAAGAAAGGACTTATCAGCCTCAACAACATCAAGGTTGGTCTCTACCTTAAAAGCCCAATCCTCCCATTTAAAAGCTTTTCGTCATATCAAGCAAAAGTGCTCGCAGGAAACGGAGATGGTTTGACAAGCCTACAAAAGCAAAGTAAAAGTTAGCAGATGTTATAACATGAAGTCTATGGGAGAGAATCATAGTACCTTCACAAAACTTGCACCATCATGCTCAAAAAGGCCTTTCACCCCAACCTACATCACCTCAATATCGGCTGGCAAATTGAATCCCCAAAGGAGGGAGTACGCGATCTTTGGGTTAGCATTAACACTATTTGACATCAAAATCGGTCCTCCTCCAAGATGATGGAAGTAAGGGGCCCACAACTATAGTATGCCTAAAGCAGCCACTAAAGGGACTTCAATCGGCCTCTGGCTGCATCCCACATCCATCACCATGTCTTATCCAGGCGAGGGTGCTTCCACCTTCACTTTAACAAGCTCTGGGGGTAGCTCTTCGGTCGGATCCCCTTCAGCTTCAGAAGGTCTCCATAG
The DNA here is from genome assembly GCA_002855965.1 of Monotropa hypopitys. Classification (NCBI taxonomy): domain Eukaryota; kingdom Viridiplantae; phylum Streptophyta; class Magnoliopsida; order Ericales; family Ericaceae; genus Monotropa; species Monotropa hypopitys. The sequence continues at coordinate 2,913 of NMUG010011551.1, forward strand.
GGCTTCCCAGAGGTTAACACCAGGGATCATCGCTCGTAGCACCAAAGACTCCCCTATGAAGAATATAGCAAAACTAGTCCTCCGCCTCTTGGTACAGTTGAACTCTTCCCATTTGTAAAAGACGAGAGTATCCACATGTTGTTTTCTTTTTCCATGGACTTCTAGTCCTCAAGGAAGCTTTAATATGTCGGTTGGTACCCGAGAAGGGTCGGCGCATCTCTTCCCTCACAGTTTAGCAGGCCAATGATGCGGTCCTTTAAATCCTTCCTCCTCAACTCACAAGAGATCCTAGAAACATCTGCAAGAAAGAACAAGTTACGAAGGGCAAGAGCAAAATACCAAAGGCAACAATGAAGCACCGACATGGATTACCAGAACTTGTGAGAACAGGGTACTGGATCAAAATTATAATCGCCATATATATATATATATATATATATATATATATTGCCCACTTTTCAGAGTCTGGAAATCTCAGGGAAATGTCTTCATAAGGTTTGCGGACAGCCAATAAGTATTTTCTGGATGCCCGATTCCTTGAAAGCAAAAACTAACCTAGAAGGTCCGCCATCATAAAATTCATACCGTCTGTCTGGCATAATGCTTGTATGCAACTAATTATCCGATAATTGTTGACCAAAATTTGGCTTGTGGTAATCCCAAATGTACATAGGAAAGACTGAATAAGCAATAGGAGAGAAATTTTTAGACCGCCCTCAGTTATGGCCACGAGGGGGACAATTATATGGCTGCTTGAAAAGGATACATCTGACCCCATCATTGCAAGAGCAATAGTTGCTGGAATCTCATATTGCCGACAAAACTCATTTATCCCCCTTTGTCCTCTGTAAAAGAAGTTGAGATAAGGGCACCACCGGTCTCCTCCAGCGACCCTGCTGGATGGGCCGACAATATCACCAAGCAAGTATCCTCGATGGGCATCCTGTGTAAGCTCGACCAAAAGAGAAGAGACCTCATCATAAAAGTGGTTGACGATTAGATCCCGTCGGCATGGTTGTGGATTCTCTGGCTGTGGCCTCCCTGGAAAAAAATCTCTAGGGAGACTACCTGCGTCAACACTAATCTCCTCAAATAGGGAATTACCAAAAATGAGCCTGAACACTGGTCCGGATCCCATGCTACTGCTTGTCATACAATAAATGGTAATCACCTGATCCATCCCTTGATGTTTGTATAGAGCCTGAAGCCGAAGGATCAAAGACGATGCTACAACTCTGAAAGGCTAGAAAGGGGATCTACGAAGGCTGAAAGTTGGGAAAAGTTCTGAAGCTTGGATTGCAAGGTCCCATCACCCTATTTATATGGCTAATGATAGTGACAGTTGTCTACCACTCAGAGTGGCAGGTGAATATGCTTCTTCATGGAATTTGAAGCACAACTGTAACACCCTGAAAATGTAAACCATTTTTTAAAGATAAGGCATAGAGCAACATTTAATAAAAGTCTAACCAAACACCATCCACCACTACAAAATAAGAATTCCATTTGTCTATCACACACACATGAGTTTAAAACAAGTACAATGGGTGTTATCATTACAAAATGTTCAAGATACCAAAATTAAAAGATGATTGAGATAATGATCCCAAAACTTGAATGATGCTCCAATGCCATCCAAATGCTCAAGTCTCCTCAAGCTACATAGCCGGTTCTTTTCCTATAAAAATAGAGGGTTAGGCAATTGCCTAGTAGGAAGCCTTAAACAAATGACACATATGACTGCATTATACAAAAAAATGAAAGAGATGTATGCATAGAATATGGCCTAGTTAAGAAGTGTGACTATCGAGAGAGGGATGATATTATTTAAGTCTCTTTCCTACCCTTTTCCAAGACATTCCAACAAGTGAATTTCATGTGTTCCAAAGTATATTCCAACATGATTATCCATCTAATCAATCCCACATACCACAAGTTCCGATGGTAGATTTTATTGTAAAATTTAAAGAGTTTAGGCTATTTCCGAGATAGTCGCTCGTCAACGATCTAACCGATGTTTCCAAGTAATTCCCAACTCGTTGGGAGGGTCCTGCAAACCCCCATTGCGCAATGTTGTGGGTGCTAGCCAAGCCACCAAAGGTACCAAATCCGACTACCCGAATATATTAGCCAACTCAAGATCTCAAATTCAATCATTTTCATGTGACGGTTGGAGGCCAATTTCCAACAATGTGATATCATTTAATATATCAAATTATACCATTTTGATTGAATTTCGTGATAGTAGGTTCCAATTTCATTTTCCCAAATTTTCACCATTAAACAAAATTAGGATTTTGACATGATTGGGGCTTTTCGACAACAACGCAATTTCATGAAATTCTGTAGCGACCCGTATTTTACAAAGAAATTTCCGGAATATAAATTCGTATTCTAAATTAGATTTAGAATCTTAATTTATTTTATCTTAAAATCTAGTGTGATTTTAAGGTGGTTGACCCTAGGATGAGGTCGAGGATTCGATTATGAATCCAACGCAACTTGAATCACCTCAATTGGAGGTTGGACAAAGAAGTTAGGATCGAAACACACTCGGAGGTCACACGTTTTAGTTTCTGAAGATTTTCTGGTCCGGTTGTATGTACCACGGCCGAGTCTCGTCCGGACGAGCTCGGCAGGGAGACAGCAAAATGACTCAGGAGTGGTCGTTCGGACGACGGGTTGGTCTCGTCCGGACGAAGGTCTCAGATTGTGTAATTTTGCTTCAGGAGGTATCATCCGGACCATGGGGGTGCTCATCCAGACCACGATGGTCTTTGTCCGGACGACGGTGGGCTTTGTCCGGACAACGGTCAAAGAAAATATTTTCTTTTGTATTTTAATGAGGGACATGTTGGTCTTTTCATCCCTAGGTCGTGTATAACCCTCACATTTCGGCTAGAATGAGTCTCTCTCTTATTTTCTAACCATAGAGTTTTTCTCTCTCTACCTCCCATGGCTTCCCCTCCTTCTCTCTAAATTTTGAGGGCCTTCCGGGCATCTCCCGGACTTCTTGCAAGTCTTAAGGTTGTTCCCCGCAGCGAGATCTTCCCAGTGACGTAGGTGGTGAAGTCGTCCTCCAAGATTTTTGGGTAAGTCAATTAGTAAAGTGGTTTTCTTGTATTGGTCCTTTGAGGACTTTGATTCTCCTTGACCTTGGCTTTCCATTGATGTGTGTAGTTTGTATCAGTGCTAAGGATCTCGTGGCTAGGATTCCCGTCATCCTCGGAGCTTAAGGTAAATACGCTCCTATCTTGTGTTCGCATAGTTATGCTAGATTACCAATTTAATTTATAACATTAAATTCAAAGGTTTTTCTTAAAAACCCATGTTTTGAGAATTGTGCTCTCTACATGTTTGATGAAATGAAATTGATGTCATCCTTGCATTAGAATTAGAAATTCTTGGTGATTGTGAGGATGTGTGGTAGTTGATTTCATGCCTAGGTCTTGTATTTGAGTTATATGAATTTGATGAAAAATTGAGGGTTTCGGTCTATGTGCTTTAATTAGTGGAATTAAACGGTGTTCTTGGGCCCGCTAGGTGTTTGATGAAATGTCCGAGAGAATTATGAGTATAAGCCTTGGTTTCGTAGGATCGTCAAGTCTTGGTTAGGCCCTTGTGTGTGGTCTAGGAGGAATTTGGGTGACTTTGCTTAGGCCCTTGAGTGTGTGGCCTTGATGAATTGACCCTTGTATGTGGTCTTGGACTTGTGGTTGAGAACTTCGTATGATAAACTAGGTGTCCTTGGTGACTAGGACCCTTGAGTGCATTTATGCACCATAGGTGTTTAGTGAAATGCCTTGGTGAAGAGATGTGGATACGTATGTGTGAAGTCGTCACACTAGACTAGGGAACTCGTTCCTAGGCTATCGATACTTGTCGTGGAAATGTTTAGGTGAATTCGTCACCCTCGATTTGGGAACTCGTCCCTTGTAGGCAAACTCGCTATCCTAGAAGGAGAATTCGTCTCTTCGATTTGTACCCTAAAATCTACTAAATTCACTTACTAAACAACCAACCATAAATAACCTAAATTTGTGAGCGTTGTGTAGGTGGTCAAATGATGTGGCCCTTGATTGTTTTTAGATAGTGCATCTCTCGTGGCACTCTGTGATTTGGTGTATTCCTCGTGACACCTCATTTTCGGTGCATTCCTCGTGGCACCTCGTGTATAGTGCATCCCTCGTGGCACTTCGTGTGTGATGGTGTATTCCTCGTAACACCTCGTGTATAGTGCATCCCTTGTAGCACTTCGACGTGAGTGAGTCCATCCTTGTTCTCGCCAAGGAGACTCTAAATCGATCCCAGGCTTGACGGTTTCCAAAATTGGTTATCAACATGATGGTCCATGTTTGGGGTAGGCCGATCCTTACTCGTGGGACGGTTCGAGACTAATGTGACCCTTTCAAAATGTAGTCCACGTTTGGGGTAAGCCGGTCCATATTTAGTGAGGCGGTCGAGACTCGTGTGACTCAGTTTCAAAGTAATGTTAAGCCGGGAGTCGAACACACTATTTAAATAAGATAATCAATTCACCAATGTGTACCTATATATATACATATATATAGAGGAAAGTCGGATATGATACGGTTAGGTGAATTGTGGATACTTGGCTAAGTCGTGGAATTAGCCCGTTGTGGAGATGTGGCTAAGTCGTGAAATTAGCCATGGTAAGGTTATGGCCCTATTTGAATAGTGGAAGGCTGGGCCTTATCGTAGATGGGTTGTGTTCTTGGGAGTGTCCTCCCTAGTTAAGATGATAGCTTATCATGTCATGCGATTGTAGATGGGATCCTTGACCCTTATGGTCCTTGCAATAGTACACGTTGCTTAGTTGTGTGGATTATACACTTGGTGAAGACAGGATTGTGACGTACATGATAGTTGGCTTGAGTGAAGGCAAATGGTTAGGTCTTCTCTTAGTACGTTTGTGTTGATGAAAGTCTTGGTTAGACTCATACCTTGGACTTGGTTAGTGACTTGTTAGTGGTGTTGAGGTTGTGAGACATTGTCATGCTTAGGATTGCATCATAGGAATTCACACCACTTGCACATGTCACCATAGTTACGTTTGCACTTGATAGGTGCATATTTGCTGGGTCTTTATGACTCAACCTTTTTCTACAGTTCTTTGTAGGGTTGCAGGGTTGGATAACTAGTAGCGAGGAGTTGGTTTTGGCTTGCTCTAGGTTCTTTTTGTGTGAGGATCATCTCATGTTGGTTTCATTTATTTACTACAGCTTTCCCCTACTTTTCCCCCTTGTAGCCTATGGACATTCCCCTTTTCTTTAAAGAATTTTAATATCGTTTTATTGAAAGCAAGTTCATAAAATCAAAAGGATTATTGTTATTTTATTTCCGCATGTTTTATAATTCATGGCCCCTTGTTTGTGGTTTGGAAATCTTTTATTCCATTAAAAAAATGGTTTGAAAATCTGGGGCATGACAACTTGGTATCAGAGCTTTCGGTTTGAAAACCTTGGAACTTTGGAGAGATTTTTATCTTAATGGGGTTTTCACGTGTTTTCCGTGGAGTCTTTTGTGTGTGTTTGCATGCATTGAGTGTTGCATGGGATTAGTATGCCATTGTTTGAGGCATAGGAAGTTGGCATTATTATGCCCTTGTTTGAGGCATAGGAGTTAGTATTTGTACTTGGATGAGTTCAGTTTCCGCAAATGTATTGGAGGTTATACCTATAGTTATGAGTATGTAGCAAGTGGTTGATTCTTCTAGCTTACGGTGTAAGTCGATTCCTAGTTCTCGTTTACAAATTTTGAGCTTAGCACCACTATGACTCGTATATTGATTATATTGTTTGATGTTTGTTAGGATATATCGCCGCTAGTTCTTCTATTGTCAGTATGGTTACTCGTCAAGGAGGTTGTCGGCTTCGTCAGGTGCGTCAGGAAGTCCCGACAGGAAATGTTCGTGAAGAGGAGAACGTTGAAGTGGGTCGAGAGGAAGCAGTGGACCCTAGATTGTTTGTGAGGCAGCTCGCCGAGGCCATGGTTGAGGCCACCAGAGCGGTTCAGGCCCCTAGAGCCGGGGACGTCAATCGTGTAATGGAAGCTTTGCGTGAGTTCCATGCTATGAACCCTCTTAGTTTTAATGGAGAGGGTGAGCCTATTGAGGCCAATCATTGGCTTTCTGGAATTTTCAGGGTGTTGGGCACTCTTCAGATTCATGAAGATGGTCTGCGGGTGTCTTTTGCATTGTATCAGTTAGTGGGTGAAGCCGAACAGTGGTGGAATTCCATTGTTGAAGTCAAGAGAGATGCGCAAAGGTTGGCTAGAGTTGCAAATCTGGGATTGGTAGATGAAGATGTCAATACTACATCGTGGGAGCAGTTTGTTTCTCTCTTCTAGGATCAGTACTTTCCCGAAGCGTTTCGTGAACAGTTGAGGATACAGTTTGAGTTGTTGCAGCAGGGTGACATGACGGTCTCCCAATACGCGATCAAATTCCAGTCGTTGTCCTGTTTCGCTCCAGAGTTGGTCAGTTCTGAAGATCAAAAGTGTAAGAGGTTCGAGCAGGGCCTTCACCTCTCCATCCGGAGACTTAATGTTGGACAATGTATCTGTTCTTTTGCCACCATGTTAGAGTGTGCAAGGGCTGTTGAGCCTATTTGCCAAGAATAGGACAAAGAAGTCAGAGTGTGGGAGCCCAATCGACAACTTTCAGTTTCACATTCCACGTCTTTGTCAGGCAGTTTTGGGAGGAAGCGGCTTAGAGATCATTCTTTCTTAGAGTCAGTAGGGTTTTCAGTCCCTTGTCAGTGTCGGTGTTGCAGAAGAGCAAACTAGGAACCACCTTGTTTTTCATCATTGCCATCAGGAAGGGCACTATCATTCTAGGTGTCTCCAGGTTACCTGTTTTGAGTGCGGCCAGTCAGGGCATGTGGGGATAATTTGCCCGCAGAGGAGTGGCAGGTGGGAAGAGATGTCAGTTGGGCATCACTCGTTGGGTGGACCGAGAGTTAAGCAGTTCCAGCCAGGAAGCCACAATCAGCAACTTCAACATCAGTCGTTTGCATCTAGTCCTCAGTTCGAGAGAGGAACCAGTTCAAGAGGTACAAGTCGGGCTTCAATTCAGAGGGGCAAGCAGCCGGTAGACCAGATGACCTGTGGTAGGGTGTACGCTATAGCTACTGCAAATCCGTAGCCGCCGACTTCTCAGTTTTAGTAGACTTGTTTGTTTTTGCTTGTCAAATTTTTGTGTGTGTTATGTGTTGTTGGAATTACTAACCCGTTGTCTTATGCTTGTAGCGTTGTGAACTCAGTTTGGAGTTATGCGTTTCCATCCTAGATGTTGGTCCTTATTTGAATACCTTTTGTAGCGTCTCTTCGCGATTGAGACTTTTCTTATCCAATGGAGTATCTCTTATTGCAAGTTTCTTATTCTTGTACTCTATGAGTTCGATGCCTAAATGATCCGAGTCATGATATTTTGTTCCGTTTGGATTGTGGATGAGTATATTGGTTGTTTTGTGCCACATTGTTTTCTTTATGATGGCCAAGCTTAGTATTGTTTTCCACTTGATTGGTTGACATGTCCCTTGAGATCATTCTTTTTACTTTGTGAACTCACATCCTTTGCGCCCTAAGCGATGGGTAGATTGTTAGAGAAATTAGGAACGAATAATTGAGTCGGTTACTTGATTGGTCTCTCATTTTGTAGTTCAAT
>NMUG010011552.1:0-10601 GCA_002855965.1 Monotropa hypopitys
CTAATTGCCATTCTCTGTGGATACGATCCCGCACTTACCGGGTACTATGCTAGCTTCGACATAGCCCTACGCTTTGGGTTTTTGTTGTTAAACGGAAGGTACTTCCGGAGCAAAGCAATAGCATATAATCACACAAGAGAACCATGATCGCATAATGGAACATTCAACACATAACGAAACATAAACATGTAATTACAAGGTATCAATCACATATATAAAAGATCTACACACTCACTTTATGCGTGAGAATCACCAATAAAATCACTTCGTAGCTGTAGATGGTCACGGCTCCTCATCTGAATCAATATCATTGTATTAAACTAATATTCGATATGATTTGGACTTATAATATACCAATTAAATAATTAACTATTTTTAAACTGCTCATTAGGGTTCCCAAAATAATCCCTAACACATTCTATAAACATTCTAGGTCCAAACCCGATTCAAAAGTCATCAAAAAGAAAAATCCCATTTTCGCTCGACAATTCGCTCGAGCGAGTTGTCAAGCGGACCCAGGTTCGCTCGAGTGAAATGGGTCGCTCGACTCCATAGATTTTGTGCTAAGCATTTAGCTTGAGCCTGGCAATTTCGCTCGAGCAAAAATGGACTGGCTCGAGCGAACTTGACAGGTTCAGCCCACTATTTGGCGATTTGACGAACCACCACTTCTCCAACCTTCCCAAACTTGATTTGGATGCCTAGAAACTTAAAAATCCTTCATACCAAAGTGTTCTAAACATCTAGATATCATACATACTCAATTTGTGGCCTTATACAACCCTCAAACACTACCAAAATCCCAAGAACTACCCTCTAAACCTAGAGGTCTCCCCAAATACGAATTTAACCTATAAAACTCAGATCTAGACTAAATCTTAAGTGATATTAGAATGAAAACTACATCAATAGATTAGTATTTACCTTAGGAACAAAGTTGTAGAAGATCTCTTCCTCAAATTTGTTCTCCAAAACCTTCAATCCCTTGAATCTCTTCTTAATGTCTTAGCCTCCTCTCTCTCTCTCTCTCTCTCTCAAATCCTTAAGCACAACACTTAGACTAATCCTAATTCGTCTAATAATATAATCCTAATATAGATTTTAAGGAGCTTTTACCTCCTTACCCCTACACTAATCCCACTAATTACCCTTATGTGCCATTATCTCACATATATATATATACTTATTATCTTTAAACCTTATGTTATACTATTTAATCTCCTTAATTAATTTCTTTAACTCTATAATTGAAATAGGATCTAATATTCCTTAATTCCACCTTTCATAATTATTAAAATATTTAAAATTTAAAAATAAATGGGACGGGTATGACAACTTACCCCTCCTTAAAGAATTTTCGACCTCGAAAATTAAATAACTTACATACCTGACACAAATAGCTGGGGATACTTCGACTGCATCGTATCCTTGCCTTCCCAAATGGCTTCTTCAAAGCCATGATGCCTCCACAATATCTTCACCCATGCAATTGTTTTGGAGCACAAACTTGCTCCTTTCGATCCAAAATCTTTACTGGTTCTTCCACGTATGATAAATCTTCACGCACCTCCAAACCCTCGCTCTCCAACACATAAGAAGGATCCCCAATGTATTTGCGAAGAGTAGACACATGAAAGATATCATGCAAACGAGACAATTCCGCTGGCAACAACAACCGATAAGCAGTAATGTCTACCCATTCCACAATCTCATACGGCCCCATATATCTCGGTGCCAATTTCCCCTTGCCCTTAAAACGGATGACTCTCTTTCATGGAGAAACGCGAATGAATACCCGATCACCCACAGCAAACTCTAATTCTCGACGATGATTATTGGTATAACTATTCTGCCGACTCTGAGCAATTCTCAATCTTTCTCTGATCAATTTTACCCCTTCTGCAGAATGCTGAATCAACTCAGGACCCAACAACTGACGTTCACCCACTTCACTCCAACAAATCAGCATACGACAATGCCTCCCATAAAGAGCTTCATACGGTGCCATTCCAATGCTAGTCTGGTAGCTATTATTATAAGCAAATTCTACTAAGGGAAGATAAGCATCCCAAACCCCTTGGAAATCTAGCACACATCCCCACAACATATCTTCTAAAGCCTGAATGGTTCTTTCTGACTGTCTATCTGTCTACGAATGAAAATCCGTACTGAACTTTAATGAAGTCCCCAACGCATGCTGCAAACTATTCCAAAACCTGGAAGTAAATTTTGGATCGCTGTCACTCACAATGGACACAAAAACTCAATGCAGCATGACAATCTCATTAATATACAACTTCGCATACCACTCCATGGTGTAAGTGACTCTCACCGGCAAAACGTGAGCCGACTTGGTCAACCTATCCACAATAACCCAAATAGAATCAAACCCTCTACTGCATCGCGGCAACCCCACAACAAAATCCATAGTCATATGCTTCCACTTCCATTTGGGTATTGGTAGATTTTGAAGCAAACATGCCGGTCTTTGATGTTCTACCTTTACCCTCTAGCAAGTCAAGCATTTGGCTACAAACTTGGAAATATCTTTCTTCATGCCCTTCCATCAAAAATTTTCTATAAGGTTTCGGTATTCAACACAATTTGGCACACACATTCTCTGCCCAGACATCAACATTCCCTCACTACTAATTCTGAACCCATTCTCATTTCCATCACTTACTTGTTGCTTCAACTTTATAAATGATTCATCTAGGTCTTGCCCTTCCCGAATACGATCCACAAAGGTAGGACGTACCAAGAAATGAGCCAACAGCACATCTTTTTCATTCTATTCCAATTCTGCATTAAGCTTCTTCACCTCACAAAAATTTCTATCCTTGCACATCGAACACAAGAAAAACTGCCTACTGACTTACGACTAAATACATCGGCCACTACATTGGCCTTACCCGGATGATAATGAATAGAACAATCACAATCTTTGATGAGTTCCATCCATCTCTGCTCCCTCAAATTTAGTTCCTTCTGAAACACGAGGTCCCAAAAGAAATCTCAGAGAGTAAACACAACTCTAAACAATTTTCCATATCTCACTGAAACAACTAAATTTTCATAATGAAAAAAAATCCTCCACCCGCAAAGTGGACATCCCAATACCATCTCTAGCCAACACCTGAGCTTGAAGTGAACCCGCTAAGTTATTTTATCTAAATATACAATGTCACAAAACAAAGAGAAACAAAGCTTATTTAGGAGTGTCAGATAATGATCAATATATGAAAGATAGCTCAAGAAACTACATGAAATGTAACATGATAACGTAGGGGTGGGAATTATCCCTTAACAAGGCCACAAAACAAACAGGTGCAACCAAAAATAGTACATCATCTCATTTTCTTCACAATACTTTCTTCCTTAACACATTAAGGTTAAATAGTTGTATGAATGTTACATTGGATGCACAATTTTGCCACATCGACGGTTAGGTCCCAATGTTACATCGGGACGAACCTCATTGGACCCACAAGATAAACCCCCATCATCAAGTACGTCTACTTGTAGGGCAAATAAATCAATCCCTAAATACCCCTATAATTGGTAATTCCGTCTTAGCAAAATCTTGCCATGGTATGTTCACATTGGTGATCACATTATGCATGTTCACATTCACATTTGATTAATTTTCATACATGCCAAATTCCTTCCAAAACTTTAATTATTCATTGCTAACAAGGATACATACTTGCACATCGAAAGGAGATAATATAAGGAAATCATCACATGTGTTCCAGAAACAATGCAAGACCATTTAGCTCTTCAATCATGCAGTTGAACATGTAATATCACAATAATAACATATAATCACACAAGAGAACCATGATCGCATAATGGAACATTCAACACATAACGAAACATAAACATGTAATCACAATGTATCAATCAGATATATAAAGGATCTACACACTCACCTTATGCGCGATGATCACCAATAAAATCACTTCGTAACCGTAGAAGGTCTCGGTTCCGAACCTGAACCAATATCATTGTATTAAACCAACATTCGATATGATTTGGTCTTATAATATACCAATTAAATAATTAACTATTTTTAGACTGCTCATTAGGGTTCCCAAAATAATCCCTAACACATTACATAAACATTCTCGGTCCAAACCTGAGCCAAAAGTCATCAAAAATCCAAAATCCCATTTTTGCTCGACACTTCGCTCGAGCGAGTTGTCGAGCCCACCCAGGTTCGCTCGAGTGAAATGGGTCGCTCGACTCCAGAGATTTTGTGTTGAGCAATTAGCTCGAGCCTGGGAATTTTGCTCGAGCGAAAATGGGTTGGCTCGAGCAAAATTGGCATGTTCAGCCCACTATTTTGGCGATTTGACAAACCACCACTTCTCCAACCTTCCCAAACTCGATTTTGATGCCTAGAAACTCAAAAATCCTTCGTACCAAAATGTTCTAAACATCTAGGTATCATACATACTCAATTTGTGGCCTTATACAACCCTCAAACACCACCAAAATCCCAAGAACTACCCTCTAAACCTAGAGGTCTCTCCAAAAACGAGTTTAACCTTTAAAACTCAAATCTAGACTAAATCTTAAGTGATATTAGAATGAAAACTACATCAATAGATTAGTATTTACCTTAGGAACAAAGTTGTACAAGATCTCTTCCTCAAATTTGTTCTCCAAAACCTTCAATCCCTTGAATCTCTTCTTAATGTCTTAGCCTCCTCTCTCTCTCAAACCCTTAAACACAACACTTAGACTAATTAGGATTAGTCTAATAATATAATCCTAATACAGATTTTAAGGAGCTTTTACCTCCTTACCCCTACACTAATCCCACTAATTATCCTTGTGTGCCATTATCTCACATATATATACTTATTATCTTTAAACCTTATTTTATACAATTTAATCTCCTTAATTAATTTCTTTAAGTCTATAATTGAAATGGGATCTAATATTTCTTAATTCTACCTTTCATAATTATTAAAATATTTAAAATTTACAAATAAATGAGACGGGTATGACACTAACTTCTTAATTTCATCATTTGACCCCCAAGCCTTAGATTCTTTACCATATTGCCCCTCAATCCTTCTTTTATGCTCCAAATAATTCTAATTAAATTCCAAAAAGTACCCAATAATTCCAAAATCATATTGTTAATTATTAAATCCATTTTATTAGTTCGGGCATCACAGAGTAGGTCCTTCACAGAGGTTTTGGGTGATTGGTATTTTGGTAATTTGGATTTTGAGGGAAGTTGAGGTAATTCTGTGGAGCTTGGTAAGATGGATAGTTAGGGTTTTGAGAAGATTGGTAATTTTTGGGCAACATTTTGGCGACTTGGAAAACAACGAATACATCATTTTCTTTTGGTTTTCTGGATGTGGATTTTTTGGACGGGTGGTTTGACAAAGACTCAACTTGGGGTCCACAAATTTTCAAGTTCTAATGCCATCCTTGATTAGCTCCCCTTGATGGAGGATCTCGGCGAATTAATTTCCCACGGATGTGCATAGTTTTTTATAATAGATTCTTTAAAAACTTTGGACGAAATAGTGTGCATATTTGGCATTAAGAAGGGGGGTTCGACTTGGGTAGAGAAATCTTTCCACTCGAGGGCATAGGCTCTAAAAGGTTCCCCTTGGTTTTTCTTCAGTAGAACTTGGATAAATTGGTCCACCGTAATTTGGGAGTTATGTTGGTATTGGCATACAAACTCATAAGAAAGGTCAGACCAGGTTTTAATACGATGGACATCGAGTCGGGGAAACTATTGAGTGGCTACCCTAGTAAGGCTTCTTTGGAATAACTGGTGGCTAAGCTTTTTAGCATTTGTGTATCCACTATGTGTCCCGACATAAATATGTAAGTGGGTTATAGGGTCCCCAGTTTCATCAAATTTGGTGAAATTGACCATTTTGAACTTAGGGGGTACTTGGAAATCATGGAAGAAACATAGGTCTGAAAAGTTGGTAGAAGTACAAGTATTGAGACCTTGGATGTATCAGATGGAGTTTTACAATTATTGAATTTTTAAGGCTATGGCAGGGTTATCGGACATATGAGAGGAGCTTGGCATCTTAGGGGATGGAAAGGAAGGAATGTCCATCTCGGGAAAGGTGTCACGCCCCGAATTTTCAAACCTTTTTTTTTGAAATTAGATTTATAGAAATATAACTAAGTACCAACATACATCCCAACCACACAAGCATGAAAATTTAGGCATAAATAATAAAGAAATAAAGGTGCAACAAACCATAGAGTAAGGAAAGGAAGAGCAGTACAAGTTTAAAGTTTTAAAAACCTCCTACTCTATTACAAGCTCAAAGGATCCTAAATAAACATAGAAGATAAAGGGGGCTTCTTCCAAAAGTCTTCCAAAAATGAGCTATGTGTCACATCCTCCAAGGGAGGGATCAACACCTGTGGATGTAAAAAGAAGGGCGTATCACGCCAAAGTAGAAAATATCTATCATCTAGCATGTTCAAGACTGGCGTGGACTTGTGTGTGAATATAGAACATGCAACACATGCATATGTACGAGACAAACAATGGAAAAGATCCAACTACTATCATGTGACTCCAATCATGCTAACCATATACAAGATATATCAACAAGGACCACTAAACCAAATGCCCAACAAGTATGCATATGAATTACCACTTCTTCCCATGATACACATGTATAAGTTCACCTTTTTATTTTCGATTTTATACAATGGATACCCCTTGGAATCCCTCCATAAGTCCATTCCAAGTTATCCCATTAATTTCATTCCTTGCATTTCGTATTATGTTTTCGTTGAGTAACTAGATAGGGTGGTATTGGCTTAGTGGTTGGCCGACACACTAACCATTCCAGTCCATCATTCCCCAAAAGACGTTGGGAGGGCTATGCTATCCCTATTGTGCATAATGTCGTGGATAGAGCGACCATCCGACATTCCAAAACCACGTGAATGTCTTCCATTATAATTTCCATATCCTTTTTATCAACTACACCATTCTGAAACCACACGAATGGATTCGATCACCATTCCGAAAACACGCGAATGGATTGAATTATAAGTCACTATACGAGTCGTCATTTCAATTTATTTGTAGGCATGATTCAACGATACATTAACCGACCCAACATGCAATTCAAATTCCCCACACATGACAAATGTGACTAGTGCCTTGAATACATATCAAATATGCCCAATTGCATGAATACCAACTCAATTTAAACATATGAACTATAATTGACCAAAAGCCCTAAATGTAGAAATTAGGGTTCGTGCAAATTTGTGGATTTTCAACACAATGCTCAACACATGAAATTGAATCTAGGAATAGTAGGAGACATCCCTAGAGACTACAAACTCATCACCAATTTCATGATACAACTCCCTAACCCACACTAATTTCAGCAAGTTATAAGAGATACAAAATTGACCAAATTGCAAACATTTAATAGGGAGAAGAATGGGGGCACTATCAAGAACACTACTAGAGATAAACATATCCTATTTCAATGGAGCTTCAACCAAACCTTAGGACTTGAACTTTGGAGGATGACATCGATATGTAGCTTGCCGGAGAGCTCTTGATGCGAGGAACGACCTTTCTCCTTGCCAAAACTTCAATGGTGGCTTGGATGGGGGTTGAAATTTAGAGAGAAGGGAGAGAATGGTTATAGAGGTAGAGAGAGAGTGAGAGAGGCTAGGGTTTGAGAAAATGAGGAAGAGCATGTCCAAGTTCGAACTAATGGAGCCTTACATACTCCCCTCAAGTAAAATACCAACTATGCCCTTCATTTAAGCTGTCCGAACTAAAATTACACATGGCGACCGGTCGATAGCGGCACACTTGCCCGGTCGAGGCTATAAAATTGAGCCTACTAAAAACGCATGAACGGTCGGCAATGGTAAGGGGGACCGGTTGCGGGCTGGTACATGAGCTCACTGTAATACCACGACCGGTCGACAGTGGCAACGTAGACCGATCGACACTGGGTGTTATGCAAAATTTGCAAACATGTCATCCGAGAGTATTTCGGCCACAAATTCTTTGTACGACCTTAGATTGAGACGAATCAAGTTTCGTTGGATTTGTAATGAAATTATCTGTCACATTCTAGGGTCAACTACCTCAAAGATTTTCGATGAGATTTGGAGATTTGAAATCAATCAAGATCCAAACGTCATTCTAAATTACGAATTGAATTCCGAAAAATGTTTATAAAATACGAGTCGTGACAAAAGATGTATGATGGTGGGAATAAATGATTACTTTTTATTTGGGTTTCAAGGTTATGTGGAGGAGGAGGGAATGTTCTGGTATTATTTAGGTCGGGGGAAGGAAGGTGGTGGAGGAAAAGGTCCTTAATAGGATTGTTGGTAAGGTGGTTATATTTTGTTGGTAGATGGAAGTGGTTGAGCAAATGCCCTGTCTTGGGTTGATATCAGTGGTGGTTGAGATGAGTTTATCTAGTTTAGATATGGGAATTGTTGAGGGAATTCCCGGGTTTGGTTTGTTATCGGTGGTGGTGGAGGGAAGGTTCTAGTATGAGTTGGGACTATGGGAGTTTCGATAATTGAGAGAGTATTTTCGACGAGGGAAAGATTTGGAGGGGTAAGGATGATGATGCACCTAGATGGGTAGAAGGTACGATTTGAGAGGTTTGAAGTTGATCCATCAAGTCCTTGACGATCTCATAGAGGCTTTTGGCCTCAGTTTGAAGGGAAATATGGTTATTAAATTGGATCTCTTGAGATGGGGTTGGTGGTAGTTTTACATTTTTCTCTGTCATGGCTCTGGCTAGGGAACATGTAATTATAGTTCATCGAGGAAGAGACTTGTAGCTAGACCCTCGAGCTATTTTTTGAAGATTTTATGACCTTAGGACTTGAAATTTGAATATATTTGATCATGTTAATCCAGTGAGAATGTCTTTTCGCATTTGCTAAAATATAGGTCATGGCTCAAACTAAAAAACTAGTCTTGTTACGAACTTTTCTTTATGTCGACAATGTAAAGTTTTGTCTTTGAGGGGCAATGGCTAAAAAATGTGGACATAGAAAAATATGTTCTTTGAACATCCCAGACTAGACTTGACCTAGGTTTAAGTATGACCTTTGAATACCCATCCCTTGAGGATGCACATGGCATGCCAAATAGTCATTTTTGAGGGATGGATATATTTAGATGTCGTAGTCATGATGGAAGATACCTTCAATTATGAATATTAGTGATGCATGTAAAAGTAAAGAAAGAAATAAACAATATAGATTGTTTTGAAAATCGAGGTACATCCTTTCAATTATGAATGTTAAATGCATACAAAAAAAAAGAAATCATAAATAAAATTGTCAAGAAAGATGTTACTTGACGTAATTTTTGCCATTGGGCGAAAATTTTCTTGTATGCCATTGGATGTGATTTTTTTGTGCAATGTTTTTTTCTTTTCTAAAAAGGACACAACATGGAAATAAACTTAAACAACATGCAAGACAAGTATTATTTAAAATAAAAGGGGTCAATTTGGGATAAATTAAAATGTAACCGAAATCCTCTTAGTACAATCCTCAACTGAGTCGCCAACTGTCGCACCCAGATCTTCATCCATATGCGAAAATGTTATTTTTGCTTTGAAATATGGTTGCTCGACAGATGTGATTCTTTTTTTAAATGATTTTTTAAATTGTCACCTAACTTTGATAAAGGTGTGTTAGTTCATCCAAACAAGCACATTCACAAAGAACTATTTTTTTTCAAAATGTCTCATTCTATGGAGAACAGTTTTCTTTTCTAAAAAAATCTCATTCTAGAGAGAACGGTTTTTGTAGTAACTCTTTAGTTTTCATTCTAGAGATTATAAGTTCGGGGATTAACCATTACGAGTGGGGAAAATGTTAGGCACCATACATCGTCCTTTGAGTACTATTTAAGTTTCCCAAAATTAATCCATTTTATTTTATAATCATTCTCGACTTGTACAATAAAATAAAAAGATTATTAAAATAAATGTTTTTGAGTGAAAATGGAGAGTAGGGAGATCACCCAAAAAGGGGACCACCGTCTATCAATCCATCGCATTAATAAATGAACTTTCTAAATAATAAAAATTAAAAGAAAAAAATAAATCAAGTAAGTATAAACAAATTATTTATTTAAAATATATCTAGAATATCTTACAATTGGAATGTGCTTACAAATGGCAAGGTAAGATTGAAGATACCTTCGGATGATTTTTGGAACATTGGAATTCTAGTAATGGGGCTGTGAATTACCGATAATAGAGACTGAGAGAAGACTGGGATTTCAGGAGAGAGAAACCTGAAATTGAACTAGAGGGAACCCCATATTTGTAGCAACATGTGGGGAAGAAAATGGCTATTTATGACTATAGATGGGCAACTATCGCAAATGGATTGAGATAAATGAAGTTAGGGATCAAAAGGTCACTTTGGGAAGTGAATAGGTATTTTTGAAAATAAAATATGGCTCTAGGCTCGACTTTTGGAGATGAATTTTCAAAAGTGAACAGGGATGTTGGTATTGGACTTCCAATAATTAACTTCGTGAAGTGAACTAGATTTCTTGAACTGGACGTTTGGAAATT